>OOFC01047954.1:0-24256 GCA_900323345.1 Pseudochromis fuscus
TGTCTGTACATACTATTTCTCATCAAACTATGATAACTGGGATTAAATTCAGTATATATATGTCTGACATATGTTGCCAGCCCTCAAAAAATCCTGCCCCCCTCTCACCACCCCACAAATATTTTTCTAGATCTGCCCCTGAATCTAGATCTAACTTCACACCTCACAGCTCCGCCCCCCTGACAGGAAGGATCATATTACTCAGCAGCTGATTGGCTGATGAGAGAGCTGTCAGTCACGTCTCCATGACAGCATGTTACACACAGTGTTTACCTGTCTCCAGAGAGAGAATCTCCTTCACAGCTGTAGAGAGTGCTCCCCATTCACACAATGACCCCGACACATCAGTTCATATCTTGCCAGTTGCCCCGAATGTGCAAAGGTGCGAGGGCTCGTTTATCGCTGCTTGCAGCTTTAATTCTGTATTGTTTTACTGATGTATTTAGCATTTTTAGTTTGTTGTTCAAGTCTTTTTTAATGATGGGGTTATGATTACTTAGCAAGTCTAACATAGACAGAAAAACACCCTTTTTTCTGAGTTGAGAGACTCCCTGTGACCCCGCTGTGCTATGTTTTCTGTGGCCGTTAAAACTAAAATTTCAGCTAATGTTTTAATGTAATATTGGTTTTCAGCCACCTCCTTCTTTTTTTGCTGATCCATTATTCCAAAAATTTAGGTATTTTTGTCCATAATTTTCTTGTTCTCTGTCCATGCAAACATTGCATTTACATGGCCTTCAGATCTGGCATGAGAACAAAAACCACTGTCTTTCATTGTAGCCTTTTTCTAGTTACGATAACCCTCAAATGAGGTGAAAACAGTTCTTGGAGCATCAGGGAGGGAAAAATGCCTACAAGCAAAACAGTAAGCTGCATCCTTTGAGTGTGAGTATTCTAACCAGGGATGAGATTTGTATCAGTCACTGCGGAAGCTTCTGCTGGAGGGTCTTAGGGAAACTCTCTCGCATTGGCTGCACTGGCACCTCACACCTGGACTTGGATATGTCTAGAAGATGGAGGCGAGGAAAGATTCAAACTGCATTATCTTAACTAATTGTATAATATAACAACTAGTAAAAAACATAATAAATTTGGAACAATTTGGTAATTGATTAGTTATAACCATCAGACTGTGTTAACAAACACTAACATTTTAGCCTGGGAGAGTATTTTTTGGTTCATTTGGTTAATTCTGGAATTCAATCTGAGCAATAGATCTGAAATACATTGTACGCATGCAGCAACACTTTCCATACCATGTGGACCAGCTCGATTGGAGATGGTGGGTGATGGCTCTGGCACTCTCTTTCCCTTTCACTGTCTGGGCTCTGCAAGTTATCATGATGCCCACTTTCTCCCTCCTCAGCTTGGTGATGCTCTCCCTCCATATCTTCACTGCTGTGGTGTTCTCCCATCTCCTTCTGTCCCTGGTCACCTTGGCCTTGTATTCTATTTCTGTCATGTTTCCGCTGTCTTTCTCTGTCTCCTTCCACCTCATCTTCATCTTCTCTCTCTCTTTCCACCTCATCTTCATCTTCTCTCTCTCTTTCCACCTCATCTTCATCTTCTCTCTCTCCTTCCACCTCATCTTCATCTTCTCTCTCTCCTTTCACCTCTTTTCTCTCTCCTTGAATCTTGCCCTTTTTATCTCTCTCTCCTTCCACCTCGCTTTCTCCGTCTATCTTGCTCAGTTGTTCATTTTCTACTTCTCTCACTTTTCTCTTTGGTGAGAAAAAAATGTATATGCTCCCTTTTCTTTTCATTTCTGTAAGATTCAAAGTGACTTTACAAAGTTGAATAATATTAGGTTTTGTAGTCTCCTTTGTACCACAGAGAAATTGTGGCCACAATATCTATATTGTGATAGTTCAACAAGCTGGTGAGGAAGGCCCGCTCTGTGGTTGGCCTTGAACTGGACACTCTGGAGTCAGTAGCTGAGAGGAGGGTGAGGGACAAAATTGACTCCATCTTAGACAATCCCTCTCACCCATCTGCCCAGTTCATGGAGAACTGTGGCAGATGGGCAGCTCATTCAGCCAACGCCTCATCCCACCCAGGTGCAGAACGGAGCGGTTCAGGCTCCTTTGTGCCCACTGCCATCAGACTCTTTAATAATAGTGGAAGTCACTCACTGTCATCATGCTGACCACATGATCTCTCACCCCTGTCTGCTGTTGCACTTCATACTACACCTTAGTGATTGGTCTGGAAGCACCGATGCGTCGGTGCGTGTGTCGAGCTCACAGAGCGAAACCCCGTGTCAGTGTGTGTATCGCGTTAAGAAAGTCACGTGACTAAACAGCTGCTGTTTCGCCAATCGCCAAACTGTGTTTATAAGGAAGCGCGTCAGTGAGCGGGATTCTTACCTCAACATATATAAATAAAATCCTCTGTGCCTCAAAGACAAGTACATAAACATCCTCACACAGTCGCCATTATGCTGAAAGTAAGGAATTGTCACGAGCAGGAATATCCGCGCATTCAGGTAAATTTCCTTAAATAAACAAACACAAGCACGTGGACCTCTGCAGCAGTCTGATCCCTCTTGGTGTATAGATGACACCATAACAGACATTTCAGTCATTGTTTGGTATGGACACGTCCATACACAGTTCTACGTCATGGCTAGGTCATTAAATCAGTATGTCAGCTGAGTCTGTCAGAGACTGCCTGTAATGATTGTAAAGATCCAACAGGTGTCAATATTGAGCAACACAGTATCGATACAGTTTGGGTAATGTGTCGCAACCCTTCATGAGGCCTCATCTACCCATCACTACCAGAAAGTAAGGACATCACATACCAGCAATGGAAAGACAATGGTTAAGTTCTACCATGGGTAACAGTTAACCATCAACTCACCTTGTGATAATAATCACATACCAACAATGGTAAGAAGGACAACACATACCAGCTTAGTGAGGAACAACAATCACACATCAACACTGTAAGACAGAGTATTGTTGTAACATAAATGTGAAGATCCTTTGTCGTTATACTGTGACCAGACCATGTGTTTGTGTCTGTGGATGTTTTGCTTGTGTTGGATATTCAGGCTGTTTCAGAGTCTCACTCCACATACAGACACACAAATACTTTTGTATATTTGGAACTTGAACTAAGTTATCCTACACTCATACAAGTACCAAATCCTGATGATCCCTTTGTTTTTATCTGTTCATTATATTCTAGTGATGATGTGGTTCATTTATGCAGTGTAAACACAACGCTTGGCAGTCACAGCTCGGTTACATCAAGGTCTCTGTGACAAAAGCCCAGTCGCGAAAACTCATTTTCCACTTTCAGCAAATAGTGGAAAGTAGAAGTGCTGCGTGGTCAGAGATGGGACAAAAATGATGATATATTTTTGCTGCTGTGAAAACCTCCATTAGCTTCAAATTGTAGCTTAAATTGCACAACTTACATGGACCTGACTGCAGGATTACAGACTCTTCACAATCACCTTCAGTTATATGTACATGTACATAAAGACTTAAAACTTCAAACACAGTTTTCATGTGCAGGTAACATCCTGGTGCACTTTCTTTGATTGCTGTAATAATCTATCAAGTGGATTTTTCTTATTGATCATGCACAGTGCACCTGTTGAATAACAACACTCAGTTTTCAAAAGAGCTACATCAGACTCCAACTGTAGTTCTTTCATTGTAATATCTCAAATCTATACTAGAATATTTAGTAGTTTCATGTTAATAAAAAGGGTAATTAAATTTTAGTTTTATAACTTGGCAAATTAATTTGTGAAAACTCATCCTAAAACCGCTAATTCAGATTTTTAACCTTTTGTCCTCATCTTTAAAAGACACAAATCAAAACGAGGAAAAAAGCGAGATCAATTTGCTGATATGATGTAGTTATCTACGTCAGTCACGTTCACTTCTCATCCAGATATTTTGCCACATGCTATGAAAAAGATAATTTGATTCATTTCTTCTAATTGGAATTAAATTGATGTAATAATGAGATCCTACTGCTTCCTAAATTGCTTTCGAATGACAACCCACTCAAACTGTTTTATGCCTTTTCGTGCCAGAGCGATCCATTGTTAACACTTTGTTTCCTGGCCAGTAATCAACACGACAAAGCTGCTGAGACGCTGTTGCTTTCTTCTTTTGCTTCAGGGGGGAATATTAAAAACTGCCAAATTTTTTTCATAGTTCATCGAAGCACATCATTGAGTTTCCTTTTGTCTCAGCTTTGCCATGTTAATGAGACTTACAGTGTAACTAATATCATTGTGTTACTGTGATCTTTTTGTTTTATGCACTCACATTGTTTTTAAAGCAGGTACAATATAGCAAACTGAAAATGTCACACTGATGACAAAGCTCAAAATTAGGAAATTACGAACATCCTATTTTATCACTATGGTGAGATATTTACTTTGAAAAAATAAAAAGTGGGTTGAACCAGACAGAGCATACAAACAGCACCTCATTACATGCAAATGAACATACAGACTCTGTGTTTATTTGCATGTAATGAGCTACAATTTGCATGTGGAGTTTGAAAATGAAGAACATGACCATCTTTCTTTGGCGCAGCATGAAACACGTTGAGGTCATTAAATAGGTAAATATATGTTGCGTGGTACAAATTGAAAACACAAATAAAACACGGTGCTGCGTGCTGTATATATATTTCTTTTGTCCTTACCCACAGCTGCAGCTCAAGATATATTTTTCAACAATACAAACATTAGACATGAAGAGAAATGTATAATTTGACTTGCATGTGATTTGCACTGAAATATTTACAATTTACAATTTGCAGCGATCCTGAGCTTTTATACTATTTGACTTTTCTTATTGGCTTTTGCCATTACTAGCACGGAGGACGACAGCAAACAATAATAATGTGGGGAGAGACACATTTCAGTTTGACTGGAGATGCACCGGGATGATTGGAGGTGGTGTGAGGTTTCTTTAGGGAGGAGCTGTAGTTAGTTCAAACCTTAAACACTTGCTTCACCTAATGGGCTCCTGCTATGACAACAGATCTGACCTCAAGTAAACTCACAAATAACAAGTAAGAACATGGCTTATTGATTTTTTTTCTTTCATTTTGTGGTCGAATACGGTTTCATTAAGAGGTCGGTTCAGAGGCCACGAAAGGCAAAAATTGGTATTAAAAAAAGGTTAGCAATGTCCTCTTAAATGAGGTGTCATTTGACATGGAAGGTTTGTTGTTATATGAAAGCTGCCTTCAAACCTGACTGTAATAAACACAGGGCCAAACAAAAATAAGGCTGAGAGCAGCGTTGGCGTTTTACTGCTGCATTAATGACATAGCCAATTTCCTGAGCATTATCCAATTACAAACGAGCCATTTAAGTGAGACATAATTTGACAATTTTGCTTCCGTTTTAATTTGCAGTTTAATAATTTGATAATAAATGAGGTGAGTTACCCGTATTTGTTTACATCGTCTAAGCTGCAGGACTGTGCTGTGAAAATATCTACACTCACACAAACACTCCACGGAGACATATTATCTGTGGATATGTGTCAAATTTTAACTCCAGTCCAGCCACACACCATCCGACATTACAGCCTGGCACAGCACTGAAACAGATGTGTCGTGATCAGTCGAAGCTGAAAAGAGGCTATATATGTGGGCTATACCCTAAAATAGACACAAAAACCCAGCACAAAAAAAAAAGATATGAGCAGTAATTCACAGTTGAACTCAAAGACCTTCAGTGTCAACACAGCTCTTGTGGTCACTGGTGGCACTCTTTCATGATAAACACTCTTTCATCAGCATGACCACCTTTGCTCAATAGTGCTGTTTTCAGACTGTGCCAGGATATGAGTGCGTGATTTATGGGGGTGTGATTGGGAGTGATTCTGCTGCCGGGGGAGCCAGCTAACACAAGCACTAGTTCATCTCCTAAGCTCTGAATAATCACTCTCTCGATCTGTCAGCATCAGCATCTGTCAGCCCCTCAGGAGGAACCAGTCGCCCACAGCTCCTTCATTCCTGTCGCACTTAGTCGCCTTGCTTACACCTCCGGGGGCTCTGGTGCCCACAGGGCTCCTGCTATATTTACCATTCAATTTACATCCTGAAAACTGAATTTGAATGAAGGGCAAGAGCCTGAGCAGACAACACTACAATCCAGGAAAAGACAGAAATTAAACTTGGCCAGTGTAGCGTGACCGGACACTTTTTTTTTTCTCTATTCTCTTTTTCAGGAGCATTCAGCTCAACGCCCTAAGTTGGACAAATGGTGGTAAAGCTGCACGATAATAGCAAGTAAGACAACAAAAGCAATCTCCACTATGGCCCGAAACCAGACAGATGGAGGCAAAGACGAAGCTAACAAAAGAGCAGTAAACTGTCTTCTAAACAGCAGCGAGCTGTGCTCCATCAAGAAAAACCTGCACTCGCCAGTGGTAAATCTTTTACTTCTCTGATCCCTTTAATTACTTCAAACTTCACTGAAACAGGTAAGTAAAAAACACTTGTAGTATTTCTGGTACTTTCTAACTTTCTGCTTCAATTTGTGTTAATGTGCAACACCTCCTGTGGAGCTCATGTGTTTTACACCCACATATTTTTTTTAATCAAACACTATTGCAATGCTTTCAATATCAACAGTTTAATACATAATTATATTTGACGCCCAAACACATTTCTATAATGACTGGATAACATTTTCAGCTTTTTTGACTTTTAATGTATCATATTGAGCCTCTATCTCCTGCACTGCACATTTTATTTAGCTAATAATATGAGAAACATCCATTATGTCACTTCTAGACAGATTCATTGAGTATTCACACATAAAAGAAAAGCAGCACCACAGTTTTAATTAGTAATTCTTATTTATGGTAATTTAATTATTGTTCATTAACATGAGATGCAGTTGGTATTTTGCAACAGTGACACACACACACATAATGTTTTCCTCTTTGCTGTAGATTTTGTATCATCTGCAGAGTTTACTCACCATCCATCTACAACTTCTCTCCCCGAGTTGAGTTTGACTGTTTGGATACATGCGTCCTTTGTCACGACATTTTTTAATTAAATGATACCTATGCCGCTGAGCCTAATTATGCACAGAGCCATCCCCCATGCCACACTTCCATCAGCTGTAATTTATGAGCAGCGAGGTGCATCCTCAATTACAACATTCATATATGCAGAAATTCATCAGATTATCATCAGGCAGTCAATCCATCTACAGAAGACCTGAATCAGCTCCTTTTAAACCAAGTGTTTGCGTAGCAGGTTGGAAGGAAATTTATTAAATGTGAGCAAAAAATCATCACCAGGCAAATTTTAGTGGCAAAAACACTCATCACTCCCCCTCCCCCGGCTAAAAATAAACTTTGTGTAATGATAAAAAATGAGCAGCTACTGTGAAAAGTTTGACCTTCCTGCTTGAATGTAAATCACATATTTCCATAAATGCTCAATGAGTGAATGCGTTATATCATTTGTGTTTTGGATTGACAATGAGATACTTAATGCAGCTTGCATTATCCCCAGGCGAAGCATCAAATGCAGGTTCAATATCCCACACTAATGAATTATGCACCCTGGGGCTGCAGTACTACACACATGGCCCCAATAGGCTTTTGCTACAATTTAGTATTCAGTCCCACCGCATCAGTGCCAGACCTACTTGAATGGCTAATCACTAACTGAATGGCCAGCAGTATAAACCAGACAACACTAACACATGTTATGCTCATTGAGTGATGTAATCCCCAATTGGGCCACTCTGTAACTCACCAAATAAACACTGTATCACAAATCCCTCTTCAGCCAAACAGCATCATTTTAAAATGTGTGGCAAGGACACATTTTTTTTCCCATTAAACATCTGAGTAGCGGTGATAGAGATATTAGGCCTGAAAAATGAGCAGACAAATAAATAAATGCACAGGCTGATTAAGCCATTAAAGCGAGACAGTTTCACATTCTGTGTAAACCATAATGCAGAACCCTTGAGGTCTTCTGCTCTGATTCATCTCAAATCAATATTGCTGTAAATCATGAGGATCATTTTAATATCAGCTTGAAGATTTCTAAGTGAATGATCAATCATCAGCATTAGCATAGCTTCCTTTCGAGCGTTATATCGCCGTAGGGTGAGGACACTGTTTAAAAAGCATAGAAGTCAAACAGCTGAGGAAGATGGATCTGCGAGGAATGATCCATGTGATCACTAGTAATTTTATTTTTATGTGGGATGTTTCAGAGAAGCAAGATATTGCTGTGCCAGGCTGTATGATTTGTCCAAGAAAAGCTGTTATTTCAGTCCATTTTTATATGAAATTTGAATCATGGCAGTGGCTGGTTTGGACTTAGTTGTTGTTGTATAGTGAAGGCTGATATGGTTCCAACCACAGCAGAGAACATGAACTGATTGAAACATCATGATATTGATCAAACATTCAGCTGTGTCCCAGTGTGGCCTCTCAGTACAGCATCTACTGACCTGTTGTACAGCTACTAAATTCACTATGATAGAAATTATGAAAAAGATGCGTGCGAGGCATGTTTGGAGGTTTATGTAGAGGTGTGTTAGTCCAGAGGAAGTTTCAGGCTTTTTAGGCTCAAATAAATTACACATGACTGTGAAATGATTCTGAATTTGTGCAGAAACTATTGTGTTTGAAGCTATGGTGCAGTGTTGAATTTGAGCACATTCACCCAATACTGAATCTTTGGTTTCTGGCAGTGCAGCAAACTTCATTAAGGCTGCATATAGGTACTGACTAAGTTTGCATTGCTTATTTTCTTCTCTCACACACATTTTTCCAGGTCATTGCTTGTGTCACATTTGTCTTTGGTTTTACTCAGTATGTCTAACCTGCCCACAGCAGTGGGCTGTCAGAGGGTTTCAGATGGGTGCTGTTGAAAACACAGGCTCCTTTCTGTTAAGCCAAGAAAACAAACAAGCAAAGGAGGGCGGATAAATAATTTAAAAACAGCAGGCATGAACATAATTTTCTTGGGTTTGCTTGTCTTCATGATAAAGATTCTGGACTAGCTCTCTACAGGTGGCCTATTGACAGAATTATATGAATGAGCTGGGGCGGTTCAACGGATATAGTAGCATGAAAAACAACCTCTTAAGTCATAAAAAATAAAGCATAAAAATCTTGTTAAACTAAAATCATTAAAAGATTTTTGATTCTTTCCGGTTCTTTGTCTAACTGAAAAGTAGCTTCCTTAATTAATAAAAACTGAATGGTGTAATATCCAAAACTGTAAAAAGTAACAGGTTGCCAGATGGTATTCAGTTAATGTGTAATATCACGCCAGCACAGCATGGCAGGAAACTAATATTTCTATACTTAAGGTCAACATAAATCCTATTCCACTGGCATTTCCTATTCCCCTAATAGTAGTTGTGGCATGTCCTGCTGTCTTTCTAAAAATGGGCTCCTGGTCAAATCTAGACAGCACTTCCTCTCACACAAAAATCAATGTTTGGTTGTTCTATTAACTAGCCTTGTGAGACTTGGTAGTTCATCTACAAAGCAGATATTGTATTTCCTCTAAGATCTCATTTATACACATAGATCCCGCTTTGATTTTAGGCTAGAAAAACCCCAAGGATTTTTGTTTTTGCAGGGAATCAATGTCTTCACACTTATAAATGCACAGAATTGTAGCCTGTCTCACTTTAAGACATGAAAATATCGAAGGGGGGAGTCAAAGGTGTGCTATGCCTCTGGAGTGATCAGAATCTTTTGCTGTGTAATTGCTTGTCTCATGTGGTCTTCTCAAGTCCCAGCGCCAGCCTGTGTAGAGGTGACAAGTAATTGGATAGGATGTCATTCACTCCTCTGTCTCACTGCCTTCTGCTGACCTGGGACTTCTCTCCCACAAGCACAAGAGCAGAACTAATGGCCATATCTACAGACAGCAACCTGAGGAAAGACCCCGGTGTTTTGATAATGCAGGTGGCCAGGGGTTTGACAGGACAGAGATAAAGTGACAATTGTATCTCTGGCAATGCAGTACAGTATGTATGATATACACATATATATATGCTCAGTGAGAAAAAAGCAGCAGTCAACCTGTTGTGTTTTTTTTCTTAATAATGATAAATTGAATGGCGATGCAGGTGGGTTAGTGTAAGTGAGAATAAAAAATGTCATTACGGTTGGTGTGGGAATAACGGGAGTGAGAAGTGGGATTAAGCTGACGGGACTTGAGGCTATGAAGAAATATTACCATAAGTGCTTGAGAGGAACCTTGACAAGGTGCCTTCATGGTTGAACATCTGCTGTAACTTCATTTAAGCGCTGATTACTGATGCACCCCAGCGGTTTTCCCTGAGCTGTTCTCCGACAGAGCAGCAATTCCTGAAGCGCTGCTTGCTTTTGTTCAAGTGGGAGGTTAAAGCATTTTAAATCAGCCGGCTTTAAGTTTAGAAAACCACGACTACCTGGTAATTTCCCTCATTCATGCTAATCCAAATTTGATCCCGACAGATTATCTAATAATGACAATATGTAGGAGCTATTTAAGTTGCGCCTTTTTGATATTTTTAATGCATTATTTTCTCTTTATCCTCTCTGTGTTTACCATTTGGTTCACTCTCACCACTCTTATCAACCTGTCTTTTCAACTCAAACATTTCCCATCAGCAGCAGGGAGTTTCTTTTTCAGGGGAAACCTTTGATACCCACTGACCTGTCAAGCAACAGCCAACAGACATAGTTAAAGGAAGAGAAAAACCGAGCTAAGGGGAGTGGACACTGTGAAATCAGACATATGAGTGGACAGAAATGCTCCATGTTAATTTTGCTATATGTCTGGAATTAGGTAATTATTTGTATAGATAATAATATATCAGTGCTGTTTACACCACATTTGACCTCCCACCCAGCCAACACAGACAATAAACATACTCTAAGATAAAAATACATTTTGGGTTGTCACTTTACAAACTACAAGTACTAAAACAAGACAATGCAGTAGGTGTGCCAGTCTAATACCAATACAAAACGTGCACATCACAAACATAATCTATATATACACAGAGCAAACAAATAGATAACTGTTGCAAAGGTTGAGCAAAGCAAAACTATGCAGAGGAGGGATATAAATAGAAATATGAAGAAATAAATACGGATCAGTGATGGTACATACAATAGGGAAAAGATAAGAAAACAGTGGCATTGTCATGAAGGGGAAATATTTGCTGTACAGGGCTCCTCTGTCAAAGCCTGATACACACACCCATCCATTCACTCTGACATCCACATTCACACTTTTCACACACTCATGTCCTACAGACACGCAGGGGAAATGGAAGTCGTTGACATTCATGTGAATAAAGATGACACACCAAAATAAATGACACACCCAGATAAGTCACACCTTTAAATCTGAGGGTTTCGACCCTGTGTGGTGTCATCATGGCGAGATCTGAAGAGTTCCTTAAAACCCTCATTTTAGCAAGGTATTTAAAAAGCTCTTTACATTTTCTAAAATAAATCCCTCTACTGTATCTTCACTCAATTTGTCCAGGACTGGCTGCGTCAGCAATTTCATTTGAAGAGCACAGCTTTTGAAAAGAAGTCTCCAAGGGGCTGTAGTCCCCAGATGCAGCGGCCTGGGTTCGAATCCAACCCACGGCCATTTGCTGCGTGTCATTCCCCTGCTCTTTCCCCTGTTTCCTGTCTCACTTCACTGTCACCATTGGAAAAATAACAAAGGCCAAAAAAAATATATGTTAAAAACAGTGACGTGCGGTGAGGTTCATGGCTGGTTAATAATTAATGTGGTATTTTAATCTGAAAGTGCTTCGATGAAAAGAAAACTCCTTCCTGCAGAGTGGGCATAATACTTTGTTGGTTGACTGTCCGGTCTTGCTTTTTTGTTTTCAAATTTCCCATCGAGGGGCTAACATGCTGTTTAGCGTTTTAAAAAAAACGTATACCGACAAAACCGTGCTGCTTCCTGTCTTCCCTCATTATTGTTTGGTTCGCTGCCGGTCACTTCCTGCCAATTTGCGCATGCGTGATGGTACCTCTACCTGGACAAACTGCCTGAAATGCATTGCCAGCATAGACTGTAGATAAAATAAGTAATGACACACTTAATAGGATGTAGTGGAGTCCAAAGTACAATATTTGACTTTGAAATGTAGCTGAGTGAAAGTGAAAGTTTCCAAAAAAACAAATACTCAAGTAGGTACAAATACTGAAAAAATGTACTTAAGTACAGTACTCAAGTAAATGTACTCTGTTACTGTCCACCACTGCGTTACATACATACCGTTGTTGACAAAAAACACTGTACATCATATACATCAGCCAAACGGAAATGGAAAATTAGTTCATATAGTAAAAGTGTTTGGTAACACAGAGAGATAGCAATATGGTCTCACTGTACAGCCTGCCAGTGAGCCGAGTCACAGTGAGGCTCAGCTGGCTGCTGCCTCACTGCATGTCCTTTCTCACAATTTGAACGATAAATGTGAAAATTCAGCGATTTTGATTAAAAATAATTTAAAAGTGGTGAAGTTAATTGGAAAATAACTTTATAGTGCAATCACTGGATGAACATAACCATTTAATTAATTTTTTTCTTTCCATCATGACAGGTGAGGCTGTGACAGGGCCTGCCTCCCATGACTGCATGTCACTGGTTAAAAAGAAAAAAGAAAGAAAGAAAAGAAGTCTCCAAAAAAACAAAAACTGATTTTCATCACAGGTAAGACTTGCAGATGTTAGTATACAAAAGATAACAGAGTAGTAACATATATGCAAATCCCAGGGTTTTTGGAATAAAGTGTTCTTGACAGACAATAAAAGTGATGTGTGTAATGTTTGGTGTAGCTTTTCAGGAGAAGAACGTAATATCAGCTGTGAAGCACGGTGGTAGAAATGTTATGGTTTGTGGTTGCTTCACTGCCTCGGGAACTGGGCTTTTCAGTCATTGATGCAACTATGAATTCTGCATCCTATCAAAGAGTGCTTGAAGATAATGTGAGGCTGTCTGTCTGAAAGTTGAAGTTGAATTGAAACTGGACCTTTGAACATAATAATGATCTTAAGGAAATCTTCCAAGGAAAGCCTGAAAAAGAAGAAATGCAGCCTTATGAAATGGCCTTACTCAAAGCTCCAATTGAAATCCCATTTCAAATCCCACCGGCGAGGATTTGAAATGGACCTCCTGAATCATCCTGAAACTGAAAGAATTTTGCATGAAAGAGTGGTCAAAAATTCAGCAGGCTGTCAGAGACTGGTGGACAATACTGTAACAACATATACACAGAGATATTTTTGCCAAAGGCAGGCCATACTTCTGAGACTAAGAGTGTACTTACTTTTCCTGCAGAGGATTGTCACATCTGTTAATATTTTTGTTGAGCTGACTGAAAAATCTTTTCCTCATGGCTGTGGTAAACATGAGGTGTGGAGCACTGTACCAAAGAGGATCAAATATTAATATACCAAAAAGGCTAACAGCTGGGATGAGATTACAGTTTTACATGGTGGTGCGTCCTGCTTGAAGTTGCCTCGTAATATTGAAGCGGACAGAAATTTACACCCATTGTGTCTCTGTGTTGTTTGAATTTTTAGCCTTTAGTTTTTACAACATTACTATTACAGTGAAATACAAAAGCCTCAGTGTTCTCGTGAGGCAGCACTTGAACCTGAACTCACATTGATTATCATCTTTTTTTGTGTGTGGTTCATTTGAACTAAAGAAAAGTGATATGTGGTGTAAAAGAGATAAAAGAAATAGAGAAGTCAGGATCAGAAGAATTATTACCTTGATAGTAATTGTCCTATTCCAATAAACCAGAATTACAATTCATAAATTCACCGCTGATTTTAAGAGCTTTGTGTCCGCAGGAGTTGAAGATTGATTTTATGGTACAATTGTGATTTGTTTTTCCCTTTAATTAACCACAATGTGGTGTTGAAGCTAAGCTGAGGACCAAATCTATGAGGACCTCAAACCAGTAAAGTTCCTCTGACAGAAGTAGTGATTACCCGAGTCAGGTAGCCTGCAGAGTGGACCCTGCAGAGGCTAAATACTTCACCTATCCTCCATCTGTCATTCGCATTCCCTTTGTCCCTCGGTTATTAATCAGAAGCTCCCTCATTTTATGGCTATCTGTGGGAGGTCAAATAAATAATGACTGGACAAAATTACTGTTCACAGCGTCTCTTTCAGCGTTCATCCAAACGTTTTCTGTTCTGATTGCCACACAAGCAGAGACTCAGTGTTAAGCAGCTGATTTTTGGTTGTTTTGGTCGCATCCCAACATGAAACTACAATATGCTTTCAGATGTGAAATTGAAAAGTTGCTCAATATGCTCTGTGAAGCTGATGCTAGCTTCTGAACATTAATACTCACATAGTCACCTCAGCCAAAATAAAAGCATAACAGTCTCTGGCCTGTCTTTATCAGGGATCCAAACAAAACCATTAGCCACAGTGCAAGCAAGGTAGTTGTTATCACTGAGTCTATTAGAGATGTGCAGACACCTCAGATCCCATTCCTCTGGGAGACTTATTGGAATGGACGTAAAACTAATGGATAGTTTGGGAGTTGCGATAGTTGGAGGTGTACCTTCCTTCATCTCCCTTAGATAACGAGGAGGACACTGACTGTGGTGGAAGTAAGCCAAAAGCAAGAGAAAGGGCTATAGAGATGGAAATGTAAATCTGTCAGTCTGTCTGGTACAGGCTGAAATATCTTAATAACTAATAATTAGAAGAAATGATTATGATCATTAGGCCTCAATCACCAGCTATTCTTTATATGACCTGGTGATACTTCCTGCACAAAGCCCAGAGCCAGAGACTGCTGTATGAGAATATAGACTTAATGGTACTGTCACACCTTGATGTATGAAACATTTGGCGAGTGGGTATGTTTTGTATAAGTTAAGAGCACGCTGATGCATGCTGGTGTACGTCATAGTCGTCGAAACGTTTTGGACACAATGCCAGCATATGGTTCATATACATCCTGCATACATGGGCCATAAGTCACAGGTAATTTAAGGGATCGTTGACAAATGTTGACACACAGGACTTGTAAGTTATTCTGAATTCTAAATACAATTTGTCAAGATATTATCTAAAACACCCAAAACTTATCTGTAACCTTTGAGCAACAAGCTTTGAACGTATGTGCAACATAAATGGATCTCATCTCCAACACATATTGATGTATGCAGACGTATTTGATATGTTCAACCACAAAACTTCCTGAATGTGTATCTAATTAACAGCTACCATATAATCGTGTATTAGTAGCATTTAGGGAAGTTTAATATAAAAATGGGGTTCACAGGAGGAACCTGCCAGTACTCCTCAAGACTGCATGGTGAGCAGATGAAGACCCAGCAAGGGTGAGACAAAAATGCCTACTAGCTGTCTTCCAACATCAGCATGGCCTCATCGATTTGACAGTGTTCCAGTTGAGTGCCAATAGAGCCCGAAGAAAAGGAGGTGAACAGAGGAGAAGGAAGTTGGTGAGACCATGGATCGGGAGGTGAGGGCAGTATGACCAGCTTATGGTGGACCTCTGAGGCTGCGACGCGTGATCGTCGTCGATACGTTGCTGTGCGCTATGCATAAGTTTGACTATGATTGGGCATAAGTTGTGAAGGCCTGCAACACACTAAACATTCATTGGTATTAATTGTCTATAACTTATCAAAATTTTCTATATATGTTCTACTCATTGTGAATACACCAAGTACACGTCCAACGTCCAACTTTTAAAAAAGCATCAATAGTTCAGCATTTGGCAGCATTTTAGAGACATTTTAATATGTTGGCATACACTGGCTAAATCACCGAGGTGTGACAGTACCATTAATTACAATGGAGACAAGCTATAATAAAGTATGGATGGAAGCAAACTGTGTAATAAACACAAAAATCTAATCAGAAATCTAAATGAACAAACCAAGAAAATAACTAATAACTAATGAACCTAAACTGCTGCATTTGGGGAACTAGTGTAGAGTTATGTGTTAAAAAAAAAGTGAAACAGTCACAAAATACTATGAATAAACCACCACTACAAGCTAAGCTAAGCAGGCTGAGGTGATTTAAACCACACACTGAAGCATACATACAAGGTGGTTCCCACTCTGTTTCCCCATAAACAAAGCAAACAAACCCACAACAGAAAATGGCCTGTGTAAAATAATAGTTAAAATCACACTGCATCTAATAAATCTGTGAAAAACAGGGGTTTGCCTCTTTAATGGTGTCTTTGCTTGTAAACTTGTTAGACTGGAACCTCAATTGGAGACATGCAGGTGACGGTTACCCCTTTTCCACCAAACTAGAACGGGTGCTAGGTCCGTGCTGGTGCTAGTTCTGGTGGTTAGTTGGTTCAGATCCTGTTTCTCCTATGAACCGGTTTGCTTTTCCACTGGCAAGGACCCAAGTTGGGGCCGCGTCACCATAAAATGTCAGTAAGTCACTGCATAGGTAGCCGGTTCCCAACAACTACTGTTACCCTGTTATTATCAGTTCATGAAAAAATTATTTTTTTCAGCAGATATTCTAGTTACAACATGATTCAGTTAACAAAGCAGTGTTGTGTTGCTACGTGTGGTATTTATTCAGTTTTGGGAAATCACGATGTCCTTACTGTTCGCATATGACGGCGAAGTGCACCCTCACTGTAATAATGTTTAAATGGAGGAGTTATGGTGTGCATACAAGTGCTGTTCCTGGTTTTACAAGGCTACACTGAGATCCAGAGCCAAAACCATATTTTCACTACTCTGTCACTCCCGAAGGCCCTGGGGTAGTCGGTGCTGAGCGCTGGCCCAGCAAGGAAGTGGGGCCAGACTTAGCACCAGTTTTAGCGGCTGGGGACGGTTCTCGCGGCGGTGGAAACACAACAAACCGGGGCTAAGTCAGGAACTGGCCCCAAACTAGCACTGGAACCTGTTCGGTGGTAAAGAGGTATGGGAGCACTTTGGACCAGAGGCAGCAGCAGCTAAAAATCCCTTGTCAATTCCTCTGTGTGTTCATGGGATGTATTCAAGCACTGTACTGAGTGTAGGTCGGCTGCACTCAGGGGCCAAGTCACTATTATTGCACACATAAAGTTGAAAAACGTAGACTTAAATAAATACATAAATATAGGACTCTGGTAGTGGTTACATGCCCAAAGCACAAGTAAAATGCAAGAAACTACGTGGCATAGGTTAAGAAAAAGTCCTGTCTGCTCTGTTAGACACACATGGGAGAGACAGCTAACAACAAAGCTCAAAAAAGACAAAAGCACTTGCTGTAAACTGTTTTTCTTGTGGGGTCAAGTTATTGACTCAATCTCAAAAGAACAGTCAGTCATCTATTCAAAACTTAAAAAAGAAAAAACATGTATTGTATTAAGAGTTTTAAGAGATGTTACCCTCAGCCATCAATGCAGTGCAACTGTGTGTAATAAATCCTTCACTTACTGCTTGTCAGAGAAAAAGGACTTTTTTTTTTGCAGCACTATGAGAGAAATTATTTTACAGAGATGTACAACTGTGAAAACATGTGCAACACTTGTGGCATCTCCATTACTGAATACATATCAAATAAGCAGGTGGTTATGTAAGCACACATTAGAGAGGGTGATGTGGGTGTGACGCAAGGATTTTAAATAACATTAAACCTGCTACAGCTCACCCTGAAACGCAGTCTGGTTTGAATCTTGTGACTCTTCACTCAAGGCAGAAATAAAAACAAGGCATTCACAGCTCTTAGTATGAATTATGTTAGCAGGTTGTTTGGTACACTTAATAAAATGTAACACAACTGAACCTCCTTAATTTATTTATTAACACCATGTCAGTGACGTTTTGTTTAGTTTTACTCTTAACTTGAAGGCTGTTTTGGGTGCAGTGCACTTGTATTATAGCATCCTGATATTTCATTGTGTACATTCAAACAGCAAAATTATTTTGAAAACGACTACAGATCCATGTAACTGTCATTACACCGTCTACTTAACATGACCTGATACATCCTGCATGAGCATTTCTGTTAGATATGTAGCTGTCTCACAATGTGAACACACATTTTATTCCCAAAAGCATCGATGCTTCTGGTAGACAGTGTTGTTTAATCTTCTATTAACACTTCGCCTTTTATTTCTGCAAAAGGGGGATGGGGGATGTACAGTAAGCATAGTGTATAGGCTATTTCTGTTCCCATAATACATTCAGCTTATTAGATGAGCACACAGATCATCCTCCTGCTACAGGGAGTGAGCCTGATTGCCAGCAGATATCCTTGTCTGATACTCCTGCTATAATCATGAATACTGAGCAGTGCTGTACAGTAAGATGTACGGAGTCCCAGACATGACATGGTAAAAAAACAAATTAAAGCTATAACGTGCGCACGAAATACTAATTCATGGCCACAATTTAGTATTTCGTGCCCACGAATTGGTACGTCGTGGCAACTGGGTAAGCAAATCGAGCGCACCTCCTCTACAGACTACTGTAGCGCTTACGTGATGTCCTTCACGTGACTAGTTTTGGTTACACCGCCATATTGGCAGGAGAAGCAGCAGCTAAAATGAATGGCGCCAGCGTCATCTTCAAGCCTTCAGAATTTACTGCGCATTTTAATCACATTGATATCGAACAAAACCACACAAAACTTAGTAGGTTATACATAACCGACCCGTATAATGCACCCGGCGTGCTTTTTACATCAAGTGGAGCTATATCGAGTGGAGCTCTACAGAATAACGTAATATACCTACTTCCTGTGTATTTCGTGCCCACGAATTAGCATTTTGTGGCCACGATATAGTATTTTGTGCGCACGTTGTAGCTATATTGTGACCACAATTTCTTTTTTATTTATTTATTTTTTTTACCATGTCACATCCAGGGCCCTGTAAAAATGCTACATCTCTTTATGAACATACAAAAAAACTATTTAGGTGTCAAACATAAACAAACATCTCACTTAAGATGGCAAAGCATTGTTTTTGTATTGGCACCAGAAATATAAGGTGATTAGCAAACAACATTAGTAATTTCAAACCATTTTGGGCTTACCTTTGAGTCAGTGTTGGACCAGCTCTCTGGATCACAAAGACAAACACAGTCAACTGCCAAGCTGATACTTATTTAAACGAACTGGAAACATATCGTCTACTGACATTTAGGGCTCGCTGAACGTTAATCTGGATCTTTTTTATATATATATGAATAACAGAGTTAAACATTCAACATTCCCCTGACCAATTTTTGACCTGTTTTCCAGCCATCAGTGTTTTTGAGAGTTCATCCATTCATCCACAGATCCCACTTGTCCTTTGCTGGAAATCTGCAGGTATCATGTCATAACAAATCACACATATTCAAAGACAGCTGGATAATAAAAAGTCTTAAATATCTCCTTTCCGATTTGGAGAGAGCAGCTGCTTTCTCAGTGGGTTACCTCAAAAACAACCTGTCACTCTCACTTTGAGTTCTCCCCCCAATATACTGAGCTCCTCCATGACGCAAAAGAAATACACGAGGAATGCAATACCGCTATAGTTATTGATCATTGTGTGCCAACCCAGAAGACTATTTCTGGGCTGAAGATTGAAAAACAAAAACAATATGCATAACTGAAAATCGCCACATTACTCATCAGTGTAACGGTTTCAAGATGAGAGTTCACAGGGTCAACAGTTTGCTTCCTTATGAAAACAGGTCAGTGCAAATGTTGAAAGTGGATGAGCAAAAATTTCAGCTAAATTTAGATCTTCCTGTTGAAGCTCACACCCACTGTTTGACATGCACAGAAAGACAGAAGCTATCACACTATTACCACAGTGAGTGAAAGTAACAAAAGATCAAACATCACACCACAAATCCTAATTAAAAGTTCACCTGACTTCTCTCCTCGTGATTAAGTGCTGGGCGTCTAGGGTGGGAAAATGATGCATGGCGTATCCAACTTAAATTAATTATGTGCTTCTGAGTTTCTTGCAAGAGAATTTGAAACTTAAACTTCAGCGTCCTTTTTGTGGATCGCACTTTTGCAGATCACGAAACAAACATCATTTCAGATACAGATTGTGCGTGTATCTTCTCAGAGATCAATGAAAGGGCTATTTTACATACTCCGATAAACACAAGATGTTATCATTAAACAAAAACATCTGCAGAGATATTGCAAAATACATTAGAATTGTATGATTTGTACTCTTGAAGCTAAAAGAAAACCACAGCACCAAACATGTATGTTGAGAAACTGAAGCCTTTTTTTTTCTCAGTACAATATTCACTCTTGGCTTTCTTGAAACATCTCTTGTATTCACCACTTTATTTAATCTGATGTTCAAAAAAAACTAACTTGCCAGCAGTAGATTCAGCTGAGTATGTACACCCTATAGTCTATTTCAGCTTCAATAATGAGCTTAGCTTGTTAGACTGACACGCAGGTTTGCTCCTTCCAGCACCATACGGTACACTAATGACGAGGATGATCTGAATGCCACCACATATCTAAGTCTGATGGTCTTGTTTTAATCTTGAATACTAAGCAGTGCACTATGTGGAAAATGCAAATGTAATTATAGTCACGCTTTGATCCACAGCATAATGCAATGTTTGACGGGCTTCCTATTGTTAAATCAGCAGGAGCTCATGGTATATAAAATCCAGTTTTTAAACACACAGCATTTCGTTAAGTTGTAAGTGTAAATTAGGGTGGTTTTTTTAGGTCAAGGTTTTGTTTGGTTATCATTATTCTTTCAGTTGTAACTGAAGTCAACAAAAAGCAGCTGCCTTAAAGAAACATATTGAGTTCGTACTCATGCATATTCTAAAATAAATTACTGTTGAACAAAAGAATCACTGACAGATGATGTATGATGCATATCCTTCTTCAGTAATATTTTGACATCTCTTATGCATGTATGAAAGAGTGGGGGATTGTTTAGGTGCATTTAAACACTGTGTGAAAACTCAGAGTCACAAGACGTCAACTCATTTTTATCAACTTCTCACTTTCTGCATGAAGTAGATCTTTCTGCCTCACTTTATTTGTGATGAGTAGCATCCTTGAATATTCTGTCATTGAGTTGCTTCTGCCATTCTCCGGCTCAGGCCTCGTGCTGCTGAAAAAAGCCAGTTGGAGAGAACATGATCTCTGATCAAGGAAAAGTCCCCTAAGCACCCCTACAGCAAAACCCACCAGCACCCTTTTCCCATCACTGTCTGTTTATCATTACACTGGTGTTCTCTCCCCAAGTTACATCTTATTGAAATGCAACTTTGTGAGGGCCTCATTTAAATCTGTGTGAACTGAGCTCCCACTTGAGTTCCACACAAGTTCGACATTTACGACTTCAGGTTTATGAAATTCAGTAATAATTTTTTTTCAACTCGATCCAGGGTTTGAAGGCTGGGGAGATGTAGTCCTGAGGTAAAGTCACTTTGCTGAGATGAATAATTATAAAACCATTTGTGCTAACTCCCCTAAAGACCATATGAGATTTCTGAAGATGTGCAACATGTAATATTTGGCATAATTAAAATTTAGTCAGGAGGGTTAAGATGGTGTAACTTCAACAAAATTACTGTTGGACCGCTCTGAAACAGAGTGAAGATATTAATGGTGGATTTTAATAACTTAATGTTTCATTTAAATTTTTATTGATCATCATGTTAATATATGAGTTTTCCTTGTACTATATCCTTTATATGTAGTACTAAGAAGCATGCTAACCAGGGATGGTCCGATCCAGGCCTAAATGACTGGATCGGATATCGGATTTTTCTTTTAGCACCCGTCCGATACGATCTATAAGCCCAAACTATCTCGTATATCCTCAACTTCACTTTGCGCGGCATGCCGTGAATAAATAACGTTTTTAAATAACATTTTAACATTGCACTAAACCACTGTTATTGTACATTAAACCGATCTATTTACTGGTTTTTCCCACATTGCAAAAACTTGCAATTCTGACTAAATTGATTGTGTCGGCTTGCGGGCACAAATGTTCACATTGTGCCATTGCATCATCACAGTGATGACGCAGTGACAGGTCCGACCAGTAAGATTTTACAACCTGCTAGGACCTGGTCGGGTCCTTTTCTGGAACCGCAGGAGAGGAGGTATCAGAAATAGACATAATTAGTATGTCTATGTATATGTCTATGTCTATATAACAATGTCTATATAACTTAAGTTGTCGTCACATATTTTCCTTCTTTCTTTAGGGGAGAAGAATAGTTGTTGTACAGTGAACGTGGTGTTTTTAGATGTCAGTATTAAGCAAATAACATCCATAAACGTATTATTAACAACTTTTAGAGAGACAAAAAGAAGGTATCGGATCAGTATCGGACGTTCCTCAATGTTGCAGTATCATTATCGGATCTAAAAAAGTGGTATCGAGCCATCCCTAATGCTAACACACTGCATGCAGATGGTGATGGTTAACATTATCTAGTTAGTAACTGTAAGCGTGCTGGTGTGCTGACTTTAGCATTTTGTTCGCTAAGCTGATCAAAGTGACTGGAGAAAGTGCAACTGTCCTTCAGTAAAAGTAGATTTACTCAACTAAAGCAGAGTGGATGTGGTGTTTTATATCACTGTCAAAGCCCTGGTAGCTTGCCCTGTTTTATTATTTCTTTCCTGTTGAGTGGAGCTATGTATTGAAGCCATGCTTAGATGAAAATACACTTCGGCTTAGTTCACTCACTATTCCAAATCACTTTATATACTGGCGGTAAAGTGGTCCTTTCCTTGCACAAATATACACTGAAACACTATGGGTGGAGGACAAACTGCACAGCCCTCCTGTATTAACTTCAACCAGATGTTTTTATTCAAATTTTTGCACACCAATATTACCCTTTCATGTAATTACAGAAGAAGGGCTAGAGTTTATATGACCTGATTTTTTTTTCGAATGTTTTCAAGCTAATAGCATAAGTGTCTTAAGTAACTCCTGTGAAAGTTATTTGTTTTGCTCATTTATGAAATGGCCCTCTGTCGCCTCGTGAGTAAAGCACAAAATTACAAACTGTGAAGTGCACACTGTGATTAAGAAGTCACTCAGAAAAAAAATCAACAGCCTTGCTAAACAAAGGAGAGGATGAAAGCCAAGCATTAACAGAATTAATTAAATTGGTTTGTTGTGCCCATTGAGTCCAATAGGTCAATGCAGCTCTCCCACTGCTCTCAGCAACAAAGAATTACACTGCTGCTCATCCCAAGGCAGGACAAGTGAAAGTGAAAGTGATAAGACTGAATGAAAACAAATACCATACTGCAGAGATCTAACAGGACACTGGTCAGATTCACAAACAAAACTTTACTGCAGATAAAACAATGTGGTAAACAATCCCCAAACCCCAAATATTGATTTCTGTACCAGCAACATCTGGAACATGTGAACATTGTTAAAATCATTTAGGTTTAAAGAAGACGACCTTGTTGAAGCTGATAACGTAATAACAGCCGATAACGTAATAACAGCCGATAACGTATAATAACAGCCAATAACGTAATCAATTTGCCCTTTTTGAAATGTAATAGGCCAATAATGTTATAACAATTTATTACGTTATTTATTATGTTATTGGCTCAGTTATTACATTTGCAAAGTTTTTTTCTGTTACCAGGGCAATCATGTCATAAGCAGCCAATAACGTAATAAATTATTACGGTACCAGCCAAAAGTTTGGACACACCTTCTCATTCAATGCGTTGTCTTTATTTTCACGACTATCTACATTGTAAAGTAAAGTAATGATGGCCACTTGTTTTTCTTTAGTTAGCTGATTGGTTCTTGCCATAATATGTATTTTAACAGTTGTTCAATAGGGCTTAACCTGTCATGAGTCCATGTATTTTAGTTAGTTTTGATCATGGTTATGATTTCTTGTATTTAGTTTTGTATTTACTCTTGTTTCTTTTTCTAGTTCAATGGTTATTTTGGTCTTTGTCTCATTCTGTGTTTCATGTCCTGTTTTAGTTCATGTTCCATGTTTCCTGTTTTATTTTGATAGTCTTGTTCTTCATGTGTTCTTACCCGAGCTTTGTTTCCTGTCACACCTGTGTTGATTGTCTCGTCTGCCACAGCCTTCCCTGATTGTCCTCTCCACCTGTGATCCATTGACCCTCGTTACCCCAGTGTATTTAACCTCATGTGTCTCTTTATCCTGTGCCAGTTTGTTTGTAGCTTTCACTCACGTACCAGCTGTAGTTCATGTTTCACAGTCTTTGTTTCTTGTTAATTTGAAATCTT
>OOFC01047956.1:0-10255 GCA_900323345.1 Pseudochromis fuscus
TGTCAAAAGTGCAGATCTCAAACTACTTACCAGTTTTGTGTTGATAGACCAAGTAAATCCCGAGATATGATGAAAAATATAAATCATATTTTTCATGAATCTGGTGCGTGTTTGTGAGCATTTGATTCATGAAAAAAAATACACAGACGCCATTCTATGGATCGTGCCGAGTCATGCTGTCAAAATGAAAGTGAAAGCGAAAGTTTGGTGCGTGTCTGTGCCGGTTAGATACATGAGGAGACAATAACTGGTTACTGTATTTAAGCACCCCATACTGTACTATCAGTTTGCATAAAGAGTGCACATATCAAGCTAACTACCAGTTTTGAAACAGTGTTGAAAAAAGGAGTCGGTGCAGAATTATGATAAACAATAAACGTCATGTTGTTTGGAGTCTCTTATTCAAACAGTACAAGATTTACAAAGTGTTAACTCTCTTGCAGATTGTTGAAGGGTCATGGGAGTTTCCCAATGCAGTTTACATGTGTTTTGTGGACTTGTGGAGAAGGTTTATGACTGTGTCGTCTGAGAAAGTGTGTGGGAGATGCTTCACAAGTTCAAGGGAACAGGGGGACCAGAGTCCTGCTTGTCTGAGGGCCACTCACTTGGGTCCAGAAGAGTGGAAGCTGCTTGTAAGGCTTCACCGGTCTCTGCATCCTTGAAACGCCTACATAGACTCCCTTGGACTGTGTTCAGCAGGTCATTATTCATCCTGTGACATAAAATGCAGCAAAAATTAATGATATTATCTGGATTGGAGGGGTGCATTCAGGGAAATTAAGATGGAAGGCATGCCATCTGTAAACAAACAAAGGAAAAAATGAAAGTTATATTAACCTACTTTGAGTTGTCTAAAATATGTTATAGAAATTTTATTCAAATGTATTAAATCTTAATTGAAATAACTGAAAGTGATGTTTTAAAAAGCAAACACATTTCCCCTTATTGCCTTCTGGCTCTAACTGATGAGCTCACAACATTATCAGATAGACTTTCTGGAAATAGATGGTTTGTTTTATAAAATCTCTCTTTCATTCACCGAAAACGTATTTCCAAAACATGAAAAGTAACAATATTTTTTCTTAGAGGCTCGTGTTTAGAAATGTGTAATGTCTTTGTTGCAAGAACTACCTGTTGAATCTATCTCTGCTCTCCAGGCTAAAGTTGAGGAGGGGCACAGAGTGGAAATGCCCATCCTGTGTGTACTCCAAAAAGTGCTCTAGGAACTCTTCTGGGGTTGTGACCATGCTTATCAATGACAACAGTGCTGTTTCAAATGCATGTAATGCACTGGGCAAGGTCACCCCATCCTCCTGTAGCTTCAAGCTTAGACTCCAATAGAAAAACCATTGATGGAGCAAACTCAAATGGAGCAAAGGATATCAAAATCACTGAATGGATTTGCTCATGTTAAACGTACCCCAAATTACATGAATAAAATAACGTGTCCTGAAATAACTAAGACACATAAGCAACCTCCACTGACCCACCAAACCACATACTAATGTCTCATAAAATGCATTTTTACGAGACATTACCTTAACTCATGGGTAAAATTATAAATACACACTTACCAACTCAGAACATGCAGAATGTCTTGCACCAACACCATGAACAGCAGCTCTCTGTAGTCCTTCAGCAGCTGTGTGCACAGACTGACTCTTCCAAACATGTCAGCACTAGTGGATCTTTCAGAGAAAGAAATAATGTTAGCATACTGACATAAAATGGAGTAATGATTAGTTTGATTTACCTACACCACATCATGCAGCTAGTCATGATTTACCTTCTTTCAAGTGTGTTTTGTATGTGGGGTAGCACTGGAGTGCAGTCTTTCATCAAGGTGTTGAGAGCTTTTTCAGTGTGGGGGAGCCATCTTGTCCCTCAAACATTTGGTGGCTTCTACATCTTGATGTCCAGGATTGCAGCTAATTCACACAGCTCTCTCCAGGCCTTCAGCAAGTAGTGGTACTGCTTGTACAGGCCCCATAGTAAATCAGTTTCCTATACAGGAAATAAGAATAACATTAGTTCAATTTTTTGCTTGACAGAGCTGCTCCTTGCACTGTGTGTAATACACTCACATAACTGATGTCAGGATGAATGGATTTCACTTACTTTCTTCATGCTAGGATGCTGTTGATGGTATCCAGGGCTGCCAATTCAAGTCCACGACAAAGGCAAGAGCAAGGATGTTAATCAGATGTGAAATTACTTGGCGCAAAAGCGTTGACATGCCCCTACATCGCCAAACCATCACAGCAGCCCCACCTGTGCCAAAAACAACTTTCTTCTCCTTCCACTGTAGCCCAGCTCTCTGTAGGGCTAAAAATATTTTTTTTAAAAACGTGAATAGTTAAAATAAAACATATCTGTCATTATACATTTTAAAATTACTGATGCTTCTGTGTATTCATGCTTATTAAGAAAAAATGTATAGATGCATAATCTTAACAGCATCAATGGCCTCATGGTGTCTCATTGCTGTGGGATGTTTAAGCTATTCCAGTGCAACAAACACATTGACTTGCTGTCCATCTTTCAGAAATTTGATGTATACGCCCTCCAGGTCCCTCACACTAACATCTGTTGAAGCATGCCAGGACACTGATGAACCTGGCTGCCTTCATTTTATTGAAGCAAGGCTCCCAGATGTCATCATTGATGACTTCAGTGAATCTGGAAACAATGCAACCACAGATCATACTGTGACGTTACTGCAGTTCATACTCGACCCAACAATGCAACTATGTTTTACAAATTATGTCAGTCATTTGCATTTTCATCACCATTATGAAACCTTAACCAGCAAAAAGTAGTTCACTTATCAGGAGGATTTGACAGACATTACATTCATTAAATACAATGCTAACTGTGAAGCTAACTATTGATAGCGTTAGCTTGCAATATTAGCTCTGATTCTGTTGGCAAGAGTTAGCTTCATCTGTGCACTAAACATAAATTTAGCTTTAGTTAAATAGTTTAAATAAATTGTCACTTACCGTCACAAAAATGGGTCAGTCCTGTGATTTCCCCTGATGTCGACTCCATTTGTATTTGTGTTGGACTGATTTGTCATGGCTTTCTAAATTCTGTGTTCTAAAATGATCGTTGCCGAACAAAAATTAACCTTTTTTTATGTGCTTTTGTCATGAAATCTCTGCACACACCACAGTGCATAGCAGTACATGCAGTATTGTATTCCACCCATGACTAAGTTTCTTTCCACAACAGAAGAAATGTTCTGCGTCATTTGACTTTTTTGTATACTAATTTGGCCATCTTTGACTGCAAGCTTTCCGCCATTTTTTTTTCACCTCAAATGAACAACACTGAGTTGGACTTACGTCTAAACTTGAATAATGTTTGACGTGTGCACGTCAGCAGACATGCTCAACCAATGGAGGCAGCGACACACTGCATCTGGCTATTTGGGGGCTCAGTAGTAACAGAAACGAGAGTGGAAAAAAATAAGTAATAAATTTGTTAATAAAATTAATGAATAGAAGAACTCAGAATCATGCTCGCCAGATCGGGCATGTCCTTACAAGTTTTGCTTGCCTGTTGGCTTTTTGAAGTTGCCTCAGGCATTAATAGCGCTTTTCATACAAATAGCAATTGTAATTCAAAGTGCTTTACTTATAAAAACCATTAAAACAATATATGTATACACATATTTGTGTGTGTGTGTGTGTGTGTGTGTATATATGAGGTTATTTCACAGTGATCATTATGTGGAAAATAATTTATTTGAATTTCTGTCATAAAAAAAAGTTTTCTTTTTGAAAACACAAAAAGAAACAGAGAAGTTGCCACAGCATCTCTGAAATGATGCTAACTGACATGTCTTCGAACACAGTGTTGCTCACCTTCAGGGAGACAGGGTAAAGTTATGGGGAGATAGGGCTGCTGCTGACTCATCTGTTGTTAACTCTGGTAAAAGGAGCAGAGACAACTGATTTAATATGAATATGTTTCTAAACATTTACCTGCACTGATTAAATGTTGGTTAAAAAAGGAGTGAGATGTAGGCTAACACTAGTCTATAGCTACCTTATTTTTCATTAAGCTAACAGGTTCATTTCTACCACTCACAGACTGTAGCTAGTTTACACACCTTTCTTGGAGAAAAACCGGGTCACATATTCACACCCTTTCTTTTGCCTCTCTTCTCTCTCCTTCTCTTTTTCCTTGTTTTAAACCAGATATTTTTTTACTTGTTGGAAGCATTGTAGCACTCTGACGCAACTACTGCTACTAAGCACCGTCACCGGTGCGCTAAAAGCAGGACCAAACCATTTCATGCAGATACAGGGGGGTGTCCGGTCAATAAGTATGTGTAGTTTTTGTGGATATTTAACTGCCAAAAACAAGTTTAAGAAAAAGATTATTTTTAATTGTTTTCTGACTGTATTAAAAAACAATAGATTCTCAACCCAGATGGCAAAATCATATTCTAATTTTTACCCAACTTTTCCTTCTTGTACAGCGCCCCTGTCTGGGGGGAGAGTGAGTGAGTGAGCCTGCACACAAACGGCGGAAGAAGAGATCAAACCGATCATCTCATCTGTGCCTTTTCCAGTGGATTTTTAGCTACTGCAGTAAATGTTGTCTACATTCAGTTTGTGGATAATCTATAATTTTTTTTCTCAACTTCTAAAAGTTTGATTTGTGACGGCCCCTGCTGGTGGTCTGTTGGGGTGTTTACCTGTGTTGCTGTGATTACAGACTCCGCCCTGATGGAGAGCACCTGGGCCTGTGCTCCAAACTTTAGGAGGGCCAGCCAGGGATGGGCTCTCTCTTATCCACAACCAGACCAGCACCCTACCACCATTTGGTTTTGTTATTTTCATTTCCACAACCAAGACCATGTGCCACACTACACAGTCACACGACCACATACACACCACTGATCTTACTGACGTGGACACTCCACCTTTATTATTTGTACACTAATCTACTTATTTACTTTTGTTAATAAATTATTTGCTTATTTGTGGTGTCCTTCCCCTCCTTGCCATAGACAGAGAGATGACAGATTTAAGGGGGCAGAACATTTGTTTAAGTGGGGACTAATTGTTCTCTCATGGAAAAGGATGTGATGCTCCCACCAGGTAAGAGTAAAGAACTGACTTACTTGTATGGAGGACTGTCTTGTTCACGAGTGGGGGAAGAAGGGATCGTGGGAGCAGCAGCAGCAGCAGTAATTTGGTTGCTGTACCGGTCTGTAGTGACAAAGGGGGAGTTGAGGCGTAAGGTGAACTTTGCCATTTACCTGTCAATCTATATTCCTACCCTCACCTATGGTCATGAATCTTGGATAATGACAAAAAGAATAAGACTGAGGATATGAGCGGCTGAAATGAGACCTTCACCGTCTGGCAGGCCTCACTCTGCATGATAGGTTGAGGAGTGTAGCCATTTGGGAGGAGCTCGGAGTAGAGCCACTTGTCCCTCGCATTGAGAGGAGCCAGTTGAGGTGCTTCTGACTAGGATGTCTCCTGGTCGCCTCCTGCTGGAGGTTTACCAGGCACGGCTAACCAGATGGAGACCCAGCGGTCGGCGCAGGAGTTGCTGGTGGCACTGTATCTTCCTGTTGGCTAGGGAGCAGCTGCGGATCCACCAGGATGAGTTGGAGGAAATTGTAGGGGACAGGGACATCTGGGCCCTGATGGACTAGCAGTAAAGAAAAAGGAAATGGATGGATGGATAGATTGAACTGAAATGAAATTATGTGAACTTGAATGGAAGGTAATGGAACTCAACTGAATTGGACTGAATTGCATTCAACTGAATTGAATTGATTTGAATTAAACTTAACTGAATTATACTGAACTGAATTGAACTGAATCCCATCAACTGTATGTAACCCCTTGCTCAAGTTAAGTTGCTTAGAGTAACTTAGATCTATGGGCCAATCGCTAGGTTCGGCAGGAGTACAATAGCCACTAATGTGAGTGTGGAATGAAATGGCTGGAGACAGAAAGTAAGCAAGAAAAAAATGCTTATTATTTTTCTTTAGAACGGTAAAACAAAAACAATATATAACACACAAGTTACAATTCTTTCGATGGCCAGCAAAATCAAAATAAAAGTAACCCCAGTCCCTGAGCTCAGTATCTGTCTTTGTCCGTTAGTCGTGAGTCAAGTCAAAGTTTCCTTCAGATCTGTTCCTTTCTTCCCATTCAGTGGTTTTAGCTGTTACTACTTGCTGATCTCACGTGAGGATGATCCCTCGACGTAGGTTTCAGATCCGTTCTGGGTAGGCTAGCCACTCCATTCCGAGAAACATCAAGGAAAGGTCTTGATCCGTAGCTCTATTTTAAACCAAGCCTGCACAACAATAATGGTATTACTGTACACTGCTAAATAAAAGTTTCTTTTCCTATCACAGCTACACTTTTTCTTTTTTCCTTTATCTTCTTTTATCAAATTACCATTTGAATAATTATACATGCATGTTTTTAAATCTAAATTATCTTTGTTTCTACATGAAATAGTTTTAACCCATGTAAACAATTGAATTCCTCTGTATTAATCTCTACATTATTTAACCATGAATTTATGATTAAATATCTTTAATCAATTAAATAATTTATTTCTAAACCTTTCTTTTGCTATTGTACCTCAGAAAATGAAATAAAATTACAAAATGTTTTTCCAACATCTGTGGAAATATCAGTTAACCATTATTTGACTACTTTAATAGCATTACAGTGAGTTTGTTGTAAGCTAATACAAAATAATACCAACAAAAATAGCATTTATCACCAAAATAAACATCAAAGTTCACCAGAAAAAGGTGAAAATACCCAAAAGTGCTTTGTTGCAATATGGTGCATCACATTCTTGCTTAACCACAACATAACTTGAACAGAAAACTTATTTACAGTGGATGTTTAGAGAAAATGTTCACTCGCGATTAGCATTAACACAGCGCTAGCTTGTTTTTAGCACGTACGTGATCTGTCTGCACTCACCAAGACGGGGTTTCCTCAATAACACTGCAAGGGGACACAAGACTTGCAGCCAATCTAGCGCTGCTCCCAGCACACTATGCAGTGAATGACTCAAATTAGCATTTACACAAACAACAATGATCGATGAACAGGTTTAGCATTAACACTCACCACTATGATTTCCAGCAAAAACACAGTACAAAGGACACAGCCTCGCGGCCTCTCTAAGTCGAGCTCCCATCCACAAGATGACCCAAAAGTCTGGCTCGGACCTGTCTCCCTCATTCCCAGAGTGCAAAAGACCGCTAAACTCGTACGTGACCCAGTCCGCGTCTCTGAAGGCGGGACTTGTATTGTTGTTGACAAATCAGAAAGTCATTACCATCGAACATGATCATGAAAACAAGAAAATAAAGTCAGGGGGTGAGGATTGCACTTCCTCTTTTCAAAATAATATATTTCAAAATAAAAACAGTGCAATTTACATTTCCATGAAAATAAAAGAAGACAGGGCGTTTTCTCATCTGGGTTACATGTATCTGATCAGACAAATACAGCGTTAGTGTTGACTTACACTCATCTGGGGGAAAAATATGCTGTGAAAGAAATGCTTATATTGTCATGTAAATCAAATCTGCAACTAATCTGATGTTTGCTAAAATCACAATATCATTTTTCAGTTTGCAATTATTGTTCTGTCGTGGGCAAGTTTCCCCAACTTTAGGACTTAAATTAACTTAAATTCTGGTATGTTTTCTGTTCTATTAGGATTTGTGTTCATAAACAACAATAACAAATATTCGTGTCTGGTTACACACAAAATTGAATTTACACAGGACTATAACCTGTCACCTCGTCCCTCCTCTCGCCCCACCTTATTGTTCCACAGACATAAAACATCACTGTTACATTCAGATTTTCTCTGTCTCTATGAAACGTATAAATACCAGTGCAACTTTTTCTTTTACATGAGGTTCATGTGATGCCGCACAGTGACTTAGATCTTTCAGACAGCATGACGTCCACACACAGGTGGCCAGAGCAGGGTTTGGCTATTTTACAACTTTTGTTGGTGGTATCTCTCTCTCAGCCTGAGGAGCTAGTGTGCAGACGGAGAAGTGAACCTGAGAAACCCCAGTTATTTAAAGATGGGGATGTTATGTTGGGGGGAATCTTCTCTTTCCACAGCAGCTGGAAAGACAAGCAGGATACCTACATGCACAAACCCCTGCAGCTGCAATGCACCAGGTATGTTGCACGAAGTACAAACAATTGTTAAATAAGAAACAGTCTCAGTTGTGTTACTACTTTTTCAATCTCAGGGATTGCCAGGATCTGTTGTAATGCCATATTTACCACTTTATCCATCAAGTTTAAATTTCAGAGACTTCAAGTTTGCACAGGCTATGCTCTTTGCCATTGAGGAGATTAATAACAGTACAGACCTACTACCAGGCATCTCTCTGGGCTACAAGCTCTATGATACTTGTGGCTCCATTGCCAGAAGTGTAAAAGTAGCCCTGGCCTTGGCTAATGGGAATGAAAATGTATCAGCATCCTCTGAGGCAACTTGTACCAGACCTGCACAAGTGCAAGCCATAATGGGAGAGACCTCTTCTTCTCCTTCCATGGCGGTAGCCACTGTCATCGGACCATTTCACATCCCACTGGTGGGTAGGGTTGGCAAAATTTCAACTCTATTTGTGAAAAAAAATATTTTGTGTGTATATTTCCACCTGTTGAGAACAAATGTGGAAGCATGAATGTCATATTTCCCATCTCTTTTTTTCTTTTTTAAATTGTAGATCAGCCACTTTGCCACATGTGCTTGTCTCAGTGACAAAACCAAGTACCCTTCCTTCCTCAGAACGATACCCAGTGACTACTACCAGAGCAGAGCCCTGGCTCATTTGGTCAAGCATTTTGGCTGGACTTGGGTTGGAGCTATCAGATCCAATGATGATTATGGCAATAATGGAATGGCAATATTCACAGAAACTGCTCAGCACCTCGGCATCTGTCTTGAGTATTCTGTATCAGTTTTTCGAACAGATTCCTCAGAAAAAATACAAGAGATAATTAACATTATTAAAGCTTCAACTTCCAAGGTTATTGTTGCTTTTCTCTCCTACATCGACATGGATGTGCTGTTACATGAGTTATCCCACCACAACTTGACTGGGTACCAGTGGGTAGGGTCCGAGAGTTGGATCTTTGATTCCAAAACTGCAGCAATGGATAGGCATCATGTCCTAGATGGTGCCATAGGCCTTTCCATCCCCAGAGCAAATGTCACTGGTATGAGAGAGTTCATTCTGAATGTGAAGTCTCTGAATTCATCCAGCAATGAAATATTTACAGAGCTCTGGGAGACATTATTTAACTGTAAGTTTAAGTCGTCAAAGTCATCAACAGTGACTCACAGAGAATGTACTGGACATGAAGACCTGACTGGAGTGCAAAACAGCTTCACTGACATGTCACTGATGCCATTCTTTAACAATGTGTATAAAGGAGTGTATGCAGTGGCCCATGCACTTCATAGTATTCTCAACTGTAATAAAACCTGTAACAGCGAGGTGCAGCTTGATCCTTTCTTGGTGAGCTCAGCAAAAAATTGTATTATTATTATATGTATGGTACCATGCAGATAAGATAAGATAAGACTTTAACTGTCTCACACTGGAGAAATACTTCTGTCACAGCAGCAAAAAGAAAAAAGGAAAAAACTGCAGTACAAATAAGTTGAAAATAAATTAAAAGTAGGAGGATCAAACAAATAAGAAATATAGAATAAGAAGTGTAGAAATATGATCATTAATTTCTGTGAAAGATGTATTCAGGTTACTGAACCAATATCTCTCTTCTTAGATTCTACAACACATTAGAAAGATTCACTTCCAAACAAAGGAAGAAGATGAAGTTTACTTCAATGAGAATGGAGATCCTGCAGCAAAGTATGAAATTATAAACTGGCAGCCAACAGAAAACAGCGTTGTGAATTTTGTCACAGTTGGTCTTTATGACACATCATTATCTGCAGACAAACAGCTGAATCTACAAAACAAGCCTTTAATTTGGGCACAGAACTCACATCAGGTATTGTGCTTTATGTTTTGATGCATTCAGATTGTTAATAGAGGCTTAAAGACAACCTTTTTTCTCATTGTGTGTTTTTGTCAATGCAGGTGCCTGTGTCAGTTTGCAGTGAGAAGTGTCCCCCAGGAACCCGCAAAGTTCTCCAGAAAGGAAAACCTGTCTGCTGTTATGACTGTATAAGATGTGCAGAGGGAGAA
>OOFC01047957.1:7295-21027 GCA_900323345.1 Pseudochromis fuscus
GGCACGGAGCTTGCTAGCTTGTAAAAAGCTAACGAGCTTTGTGCCGCCGATACATGAGAAACACCGGTGTTTAAGTTCAAAGCGTCGGAAAAAAGTAGCGGCTTATAGTCCGGAAAATACGGTAATTTAAAAACCATACAGGAAGTACAGTCTATTACAGAAATCTTGGAGCCTAAGGTAGAAGTAAGCGGGCTGTCACCATGTCAGAAAAAAGGCAATAAATATGTTTTTATTAAACTGGTGTCGAAAAAAAAGTGTTAAAAAAAACTGAAACAGTTAAACAAGACAAATTGTAAGAGTGATCTAACCTCTGAATTACCAGTCCTATTTGATAAATCCCTGTCTACTGTTCCCACAAATCCAATTTGTTTCAAACTATTTCGGTAATATCATCTGCAGTGACATTTTCTTAGCAAATTGTTTTTTCCTCACAACATTGATGGATTATTTTCCACAGCATCACTGTTTCACACATCCTCTCCAGCACCTTCATTTAATCATACACAGAATAATCTGTTCACATACTACACACCATTTACATCTATCTACATCCCCACAAGTAAGACCTCGTTTGATTTTTATTAAAGGCCTAATCTGCATCATCCCTCCCTCCTCCTCCTCCTCTTCCTCCACCTCCCTCCCTTCTTTTTCTCACTCACTCAGTTTTCACCTCCTTTTTATGCCTCCTGCTCTCGCTCTCGCTCTCTCTCCATCTGTCAGGGTCAGCAGAGTGCAAAGAATCACATTAAGAAGTATTCAAATGTTGAACTAGTCGCAATTGGTATTCATACAAGCATTAAAGGCTGCCAAATCTAATTCAGCTCTGACGCTATCAGTGCCACCGCGGTTCACCCAATCAGCAGAGATAATGCAAACCACACAGGGTGGCCGGGGTTAGAAAAATCCAATACACAGACAATAATGTCTCCGAGATGTAATGGAGCCACAACTGACTGAACCATTGCCCACTGAATGATTGTGACCACAGAGAGAAGGGGGGAGAAGAAACTGAGGCCGATAGATTTCACTTCATTTCTTATTCTGCCTATTGAATCTGAGATTAACAAGACTGTGATTTCTCTGACACGAGCTGGAAAGTGGCACTCGTGAAGAATAGAGTGATTAATGTCCCGAGGATGATAAATGGCAGATTGTCAGTTATGCTTGTAAGTAAAGACCTTTATGAGGCAGAGGTATACTTCAGATATATTGTTCTGACTGGAAGATTAACAGTGGGTGGGAGTACTGGAGGTTCGCTACATCTGTAATGCAACTTTTCACAAGATTGAATGTGAGAAGTGTTAACACAGTGTCACTACTGCTTCACCATCACTTCTGTAAATACTCACATTGATGTGTTTTATAGATCCTAACCGGACATTTTCAGGGGAGAAACATTAAAGGAGTCAAATCTGGACAAGAACACAGCAGCAAATATCAAACTGTAGTATAACTGTACTGTATCTGACCAAAATGAAAATACCTGCTCAACACCAGTATTTGATCTTTTTCCTGCCAATAGAAAATAATACAGTAGATCCCTATGCTGCTGTAGACCATCACACAGTTATATACCATGAATGCTAAATCAGAGCAAACACAAACACAGCAACATAAAAATAAAAACCACTAAAAACACTGTAGCTGTTTTGCTCTTCTAGTCTTTTTTTTATAAAGCAAATAAAACTACAAGTATATTTGAAATTAAAATCATCACTTTTGCATGCAACTATGCAAACAGTTGGTAAGTAAATGTTGTCCATTAAAGTTTTGGTTTTTCATTTATTGTTGATTTTGTGCCTAAACCAGGAGTGTCAAACTTGTGCCATGGAGGGCCGAGACCCTGCAGGTTTTCTTTCCAACCATCTCTCCAGCAGCTGATCTCACTGATGAGCTCTTTCCCTCAAATTGAAGGAGGTGTTAATGATTAAAATCACCTGCTTTGGTGACCAGCTGGAAAGAAAACCTGCAGGGTCTCGGCCCTCCATGGCACGAGTTTGACACCCCTGGCCTAAACCTTACCAGTGGTGGTAATCAGGGAGTCTGAAGTCTGCCAGCTGACATAAGCTAGAGGTCACACCTGGCGAGCAAGGTTGTGTAACACAGCCAGTGTTAAGTATTATTAGGTATAAATTCAACATTTCACTCACAAGAGAAAGACTGTGTCCTTTTTTGAAATTAATTTGGCGATTACATCATTATTTTAATCAACAGGTTACATCCTAACTCTCTAACTGTTACTGAACTGGTAACTGAAGCTGATCCTAATGGACTGTAGCTGGATGCAGATCGAGGTGTTTCATGTATTTTCCAAGCTTTCTGTGGACAAACTAAGCAAATGACAATACAGCAAAACAGTTGTCATGACAGAAAATAATCAAAGCAAATACAGCTTGTTTACAAATACATTTTAAACAGTGTATTAAACAGTTATACACTGAAAACTGGGGACATAAAGTAAGGTTTTACTAACACGGTTATGATTTAGCAAAACTGTGATTGGTGTAAAAAAAAAATTATGTAACATTCAGCTATGGTAATTCTACTACTATTAGTTGTTGTTATGCATAAAAACATACCTCTCTCCCATTTATAACTAACTACTGTATACATGTATGTATAATGTTATTACAGACATACAGTTTATAAGTAAATAGATAGACATATGAGAGGTTGTACAGGTCATAATGCAGTCCAGCCCTCTCACATACATGTATTCTCCTCACACATACATATATCATTTAAAATGCATGAATGTGTGTGAGAAGAATATATGTGTGTGAGGATGTATGTATGTGAGAGGGCGACAATGAATTATGACCTGTCCAGCCTCTAATAAACCTTCTACAACATAATTGATTATAATGTGCATGTACATCTTCTAATTAATTACGATATGATACGTCCATCTGATGTCAAATCTAAACAGAACAACAAGCTTTGCACATGGTTGTTAGAAGGTCAGTAATCAGCACATTAACCTGATTTCATCACCACTTTCCTGTAACAAAATGACAAGTCAAGAAACCAAATCCTACCTAATTCATTAACTCAGGACCAATTTAACTCAGGGAGAGAAGTTTAAATTCAGAACATTAGACAAGTGTGAATGAATACATGTGAGGCATAATCTGATGTCAGCGGTAATAACCACTGAGTACCACAGTGTGGAGCTCAGTGACCACAGCCTGGAAAAAGAGGATTTTTTTTTTTTTTAGACACATACTCCAGTTTCCATGATCCCCATGTACCCCGCCATATATGAGGAGATGAGGCTGGCGCTGTCCTGACCCATCATTTCAAACTAAATTAACACTTGATGAATTTCCCCTTTTGTTATAACAAGCGCTCGTCTCGGCCGAGGATAAAATTCCATGTGACAGGACGGCTCCCACAACTCAAAATAATGAAGGCAGCCCATCTTCCCCTGTTAGACGAGGTGCATAAATACAGACACAGCTCATTAATAATTCTGTCACACAGGTAGGCTACAGAGAAAACGGTGACACACTTTACAGCTCAAGTCCCAGAACTCATGAGCTGCAGAGGCCCACTTATATCTTTACTTGAAAAATAAGAGGCTTAATTCCTCGGTGCTGGTTTTACATTATATCAGACTGAGCTTGTCCACAAGAGTCCTGCTTTTATTATTTCCTATCCATGCATCTATCTACATATAAATTCTAGTCATCCTGCATCATAATCTTCTTGGCATAACCACATGTTACCACAGACTGTTGGATGGATTTAGGAGTTTGATGTTTGAATGTTGATTGTTTGGACCCAGAAATGACCATATTTGGAAGAAGAATAAGGAGGAAGGTCTGACCAAAGGACCCAAGGATGCTACCAAATATGTATGAGACTGGAGTTCAGGTCTAGTTGAAGTCTAATAATTATGGAGCCTCTAAAGTAATATGAAGAAAAAAAAATGATGGAGAAATAAAAAAGTGCCAATATCTAATGCTCACGAGATAGCATTTCCAGTATACAAAAGAGTACACATACCGTATTTTCCGCACTATAAGCTCCACCTAAAAACCTTTCATTTTCTCAAAAACCAACAGTGCGCTTTATAATCCGATGCGCCTTATATATAGATTAATATTGGTTAATTATGGCTGCCGTAGTCAGGGGGCGTATATTGTGATAGCACTAACGTTTGATTTACTAAGTTCCCTCCACATTTATGATGCACTAACTAGGTGATAAAAAGTTGCACTACCTGTTGTACCTTGCTGTTGGTAAAAGATAATACTACGTCACTGACGTTACCTCGGAGAAAAAAATAAAACAACTGTTCATGTAGCTTTGAACTGTGACAAATGGAGTTGGAAATACATTGTTTTCAACGAAGGCGGCGCAAATACCGGTAAGAGCTACCGGTATGTACGGTACTGTATTGTGAATGTACTAGCTTGTTTTGGAGTGAACGGAGTAGTCAGAACGTTGGTTTGTTTTCTATTAATAAAGTTTGACTGACTGACATATCTGACTGTTTTGTTGACATTCACTTTAGCGCAGCTTCATCTAGATGGATGATAACACAACCCCAGATACTACAGTAGTTTCTATTCTAGGCACCTTATAATGTGGTGCACCTTATATATGAAAACTGTTTTAAAATAGACCATTCATTGAAGGTGCGGAAAATGCGGTAATTTGTTAAATTCTTCAGTTCATGAATTAGCTTGACAATAGCTGAACACCGCTATCTACAGGTGTTACGCCACTTTAAGGTGGACCAGGAAACTCGGTCTCTTCTGTAAATGCTATCTCATGTGCACCAATTAGTATCTGGTGCACACGAGATACTGGCACTCTTTTTCCCCCTCACCATCAACATTTTTTTTTCCCTTTAGGGGCTCCGTAAATAATTACTTATTGATGAAATGATTTTCAGATGGACCACCAGATCACCAACAGAATGACCTTTGAAATAAATGTACTGACTGAGTATTTCATGAATGTCTTATTTTTGGGACAGACTCTAGTGGCCATCGGGAGTATTGCATGTTTTTGGACATCTGCATTGGCTTCATTTTTGAGATCCACTTGCTCCACCCATTTCTATATACAGTCTATATGTTTGAGCTTGTCCACAAAAATCCAGCTTGTATTATTCCTTATTCATATATAGTCTATAAATTCCTGTGTCATAACCTCTTTGAATAATCATGTTACAGATATAACAACAGTTCCTGCTTTTATATAATCATTACTTTTGCAACATGTTTGCTACTTTTTACCTCTCCACCAAGACTACGAGCTATTAAGGAACAAGCCACAAGGAGTTGTCAAGGTCAGGACTGCTCTTCAAACCAGCTGCTATCTATTGAAAACAGCCCTACCCCCTCGCGTGTATGAGCTTTGTCAATTTTTCCCTCAGAGACACAGAGCAAACATCTGTGTGTTGTGCTTCCTCTCCCTCAACAGATGCAATAGAAGTTGGGTCCGTCCTGGCAACTCTGTACAGTGTGCCCCCATTAACACGGATGTCTGCCTTTGGTCCCAACGACTCAACACTTCTGTCTGTCCGACGTGAGCTTCACCAAGTGAGAAGGCAGTTCAGTGACTTAATCAAATCTGCAGTGATTATGCAAAATATTCGGGACACTTTTTACCAAAGGGTCAATTCAGGTAGAAGTCATTATCCTTTACTGATTTCCCTAATTAAATCTATAGCAGTCACAAAGGAGGGGACACTGATAAAGGAGAAGGAGCTGAGTTTGAGAAAAGACTTCTAAAGCTTTGAGATAAGTAAGATTGGGAGAAAATGCTTGCGAAAATATCAGGATGATGTACGGGATGTATTCGGTTAATCGCAGTGTATTCAATAAGATGAATGTCCGTGAGTGGATCTTTTGTCAGGAATAAATCTGTGCCTCTCTCAGTTGGAGAATAATCCTTCTAGCTGCTCCCCCATTCTCCAAAATAGCACAGGCTTGAGGTCTAAGAAGGCCAAATGGCCAGTTTTGTCATGCACTGCTGCTCTAAACACTGCTCCAAGTACCTTGGAATGGTTATGGCCTGACTGTAAACTGTAGCTGGATGGTGTCAGGGAGGTTACTCCTGGCTGCAGCTAATGCAAAAGTGTTGACTGCAATAAACTTGAGGTAGTTAACTGCCATCATGGCTCGGCGTGACCTTTACCGGACAGTGGAGCCCAAGGCCGGGTCCGGTCCTCCAGCTGTGAGCTGAGAATTCCTCGCTAACAACTGGACGCCATGACTCACGAGCCTTCAGCTTTTGCAGCGTAATTAGGATGAAGGAACGAGGAGGGAAGGGTGGAAGCAAAGCACCGTGAGTGAGCCAGCGAGCGAGCGAGGAGACGGCGGGAGAGCAAACTCAAATAAGGAAATGTGAGGGGAGCAAACACATGAGAGAGCAAGATATGGCTCGGGGCGAGGTTGTGGGCAGTTTTTAATGTTATTTTGTTTATACTGTCCATCTTCATTCAGGGGGGTGAAGTCCCCAGTGAGTCTGTCACAGTGATTCTTAATTCAGACACTGAGCGGGGAGGGGGGTCGGTGGGGTTACGCTGCAGAGCCCTGTGAGCGCGGGTCCACAGAAAAACGCTCCAGGGTCGCAGTAATTATCACTGCATGTGTAATCACAAGTCACGAACCATTACTCACACAATACGTCACCTTTTATCGCCTGGATTTCTCTTTTGTCGTTCAGCCCGAGGTGCACATCGACAATTACGGTGCGAATTAAGAGACAGACATGAATGACTGGATCAATTATTATGAAGTGTTAAAGGGCAGATTCAACATTCCCGGGGGTGGGGGGTCTCTGCGTCATGAGAGTCTGTCTGTTTAGATGATGCTCTGCGTAAAGGTTGCACCGCAGTGGTCTCTGTCATAGCGAGACCGCGCACCTGCCGCAAACACACAGCTCTCCTTGTTGAAGTATTATCTCTCAGCATGCACAAGCAGAGCATCTGTAAGGACAGTAATCGTACACAAAAACAGCTCATTAGTCTAGATGCACAATTGCCGAGACTCGTATGGATAAAGACGGAGTGAAGCCTCTCCAGTTAATGTGCTTATTCTAAATGTGTTATCTAATCAACGTGCGCGTCTACTGTACAAACTCTGTTCATTCAAGCCTGTCGTGTCTGCAGCAGCATGCCCTAGATGTGAACCCAAACTCTCAATAGTACACAGGCTTCTTTGATTATGCATGGAGAACAATTATCCAACTCTGTTCTTTTTTTCTTCATCGGTCCAAAAGCTACTCCCCCTCGCTGTCTTCCCTCTCATCTAGATGAATGTAATATTAATGAACACATCCAGGATGCTTGTTAAGGCTTGAAGTTAATCCGGTTTCTCACTGTCCGCACTCCTCATCTCACACTGATAACAGTGAGTAAATAGACCTATGGAGTCTATTTACTCACTGTTATCAGCTAAAAGAAAAAGAAACAACAGCAGGGGGGTTGGGGGCTGCAGGGATCCTCAGTCAGCTACAGGGAAGAAGTGTAGCTTCACAATCGGAGGTGGCTGGTTGGTCAGCTGGAAGATATGAAGACAGGAATGAAAATTGATGTGTCTTCTCCTGACTCACGTCAACATCAACGTTATCCTTCAGCTCCTCCCGTGATGAATGGTGATTGCAGTCCCTCACCAGACTTAATGCATCAACGCTCGTGTTTAGTTGATGTTGGTTTCGCTTTCTCATTGTTCGCTTGTTTCTTTTCCTCTGACCCAGTTAAATAATATTTTCTACACATTGGTTTTGAGGTGACCGCCTTTTATTTTACAGAAAACTGGGTTTATCATGATGTACTGCAATAACACAAGGATAATTTCATGTTTTATATGTACAGTATATGAACTCTGAGCAATTAAATATATATTAGTCTTATAGTCATTTAGAAGAAAAGTCATTCCTATGTTATTTGACCTGCACTGGTTTGTTTGTGAGCAACATTAATGGAAAACTAATGTACAGATCTCAGTTATAGAATTATTGTGTCCTGAGAGATAAGATAAGCAACAAATTATTACATATTGGTAAAGAGCAGAGGATGGGATCCTATCTCCAAACAATCTCAAAATCTCAGAAATTCATATCTTTTATAAGAAGTTAGTGTTACTATTTACACTTCACAAACATTTGGTGGTTTATCAATTACTATGTAACCTCTGTAACAGTCCTACATTTACATATTTTAGCAACATGCATGTATGAAGAGACTGTGCTGCCAATTAAACACATACGTTACATGTAAAAACTCCATCATTGGTGCCATTGTGCCACAGGGGACAAGGCTCCTACACATTAGAAATTTCAAAATTCCTTCCAACTTCCAGACTTCTCGGTAAAAAAAAAAAAATCAAATAACTTGTGACATTTGAGTAAATTGACGTGTATAATGTACCGTATTTTCCACAGTATAAGCTCCACCTAAAAGCCTTTAATTTTCTCAAAAACCGAAAGTGCGCCTTATAATCCGATGCACCTTATAGTACGGAAAATACGGTAAAAAAATTATGGAATTAATTGTTTCCGCAACTGGAAATTTATAAAATCAAATTCCATACTTTCTGTACTTCCCAGTGTAGGATCCCAGTGTGTAAGTATCCAGTCAGGTCATTTGGAATCAATACATTTTTCCCCTCTATAGCTTAGTTTGTGACTTATGCTATTAAGTAGTTGTCATTCTGAGCCTTTTGTCTGAGCTGGGGAGGTTGCTTAGTTTTGCTCAACAACACTTGCTGTGCAGAATCAAATTAAAAACCTGCCAGCACACCACAGCACACTGTTGCTTAGTGGTAGAGGTAAAGAGAGTGGCTGTATAAAGTCCTGAACTATATATAAATATCATAATTACAGTACAGACACCTGCAACACATCATACAGAAACACTGAAACAAGCTCGGTCTCTAACTTGCACATGTGAGTATATGCACCTGCCCACACACACACACACACACACACGTATGCCCACACACACACGGCTTGCTGGAGCGCACTGAGCTCCTGTGCACTGACTCTGATTCACAGCTCGGTGTGTTTCTCTGCCTTCTGAACCCAGGTTTCTAATCAGAGAATTAGCCACAGTTTTCCCTGCCAAAATCCACACAGTAATCCATCTCACTTTGTCCACACTGTGGCTCGTGCCCCACTAAAGCATTTGTCAGTGGGTATGAAACAGAGAGAAAGGGAACAGACAGAGAGACAGAAAAGAGATCCTGGCAGCTCGGGGAAATGTGATTTCCTGGTTTCCTGGGTGGCTTTATTAAAGCCTATTAAGTGCACAATGACCAACTTGAAATTTCTTCAGTATTGTTTTCACAAAAGAAGCATGTTCTTATCCTCTGAATGCTTTAGAGCTCAGATAAATCCTTTGGCCATACCGCTGGTGTGATTGTATTACGGCGAGCCAGCTCAGTACCTGCTGTTATGGATGCTTTTGTCGAGCGCTGGGTCAGGCTAACTGTGCATTCAATGTCCGGCCCAGTCTCTCAGAGCGTGATTAATGAGGGAGGAGACGGACAACCAGGGTGCATCCTAATCACCCACAAGGACAAGGAAAGATATGGAAAGGAAGACAGAGACGCAAGAGAGAGAAACAGATTAAACATTGATATTATAATTTGGGCCGAGTGTTTTTGCTCACTTTACTTAATACACTTTACATCTCCGAGGACACATATACCTCACATGCTCATACACACACAGAATATTCTTACAGCCTCAGAGGCAACACGATACAGAGAGGGCCTTATGGGGTTAGCTTTGGCAAATGCTCAGTCCAGTGGATCGGGAAGAATCCAAACATCCAGTTGCATACTGCAATCCTCCCACGGGGGCCTCTCACTCATGACTGTTCATGCTTCTAAACCTGGCTCTCAAAATAAAGTTAGTGAACTGTGCAGTTATTGTAGACATAGTTGGAATTATCTATGCAAATTTGAAAGCCAGAGCGAGCCCGTGAATACTAATGGTGAATGATGGAAAGAATTACAGCAGCCAGGTGGAGACGACGCAGGGGGATTGGTTTGGAGAGACATTAAAGAAAAAATCCCCCCCCCGGATATTCCCATGCCGTGTTAAGCCTGTGATATTCAGCGCATTCATGGAGTCACATGTACTCTGAATGGGAGAGAACCAATTTGCTTTATAATCTCATCTGCTTAATATTTGTCTATGTGAGTCACACATATTCTTCTTTTTCTATATCGCCTTTGAATCTCTCTGTTAAATGATGACTCCCGAGAAAAGCACTTGGACCTAAATTAAGGTTCCTATGGACCAGCAACAATCATACAAGTCTATTTAATTTCAAACTGTGTGAGATGAGGAAAATAAAGTGTTGCTCTCAGTCGAGGTTTCTGTGTGATATTAGTTTGGAGGCATGTGAGGTTGTGTAATGAATATCTGGTGAACTCTTGCACTACAATGTAGACTTTAGCTGCTCTGTGAGACCTGATTGACAGGTCTGGTCTCCAATGATTTTATCGGTCATTCACCGGTGAACTCCAGTCTCATACACATTGAACAAGTGTTCTCGAGTCCAAGTGTCAGACCTGCCGCCTCCTCACCGATCCCTTGATATTCAAATATGGTCATTTCTGGCACACCATCAATCATGGTGATATCAGACCATGGTGAGACCACCGTCATGTTAACATCACCCTTTCTATAAACAGTGTGTGGGTTCACCAAAGCGATTTAATATTTTCATTGTCTGGAAATTGTGACCACTAGTACAAAATTTCATGGCAAACTGTATTTTTTTCCATATTTTAATGAGTTGTCTTGTAAATGTGGGTCATAGCAACATTTATTTTCATGTCATTATCTTGTCTTTTATTTGAGAAACTCAAAACTGGCCATATATGGACGTGCCTTAGACTCATATCTATCCCTGAGTCATGAGAAAATATTTCCCCTGGCCTCCTTTGTTGTGAGGTAGCCCAAAAGTGTAAACTGAAAAGACCTCAATTTCCCTCTAGTGGTGCATTTACACTGGTACCTACTCGCTTCGCTTCGCCTCGGATCGCCCGGTATCGGCCCCTCGGTTGCATTTACATTGCCGAGGATAGTCCCTCCTCCATGTAGCTGCCGTTATTCGTGACGTCATCTTTTATGCGATTCCTTGGTTTCTGACCGCGCCATCCAGCTCCCGCTGAATTAATTCAAACACATCTGCAAGGTTCGCCGAAGATTTAAAAATGGCGTGTTTGCGGGCACAGATTATGTGCCATGCAGTCATGACGCAACGATGCAATGACAATTCCGACCAATAAGATTTTAGTACCTGCTCCCACCTGACCAGGTACATTTTTTGGACCCACAGGAGAGGAGGTACGAAAAGTTGTACCAGGTACCAAGTTCCAGGTACTTTTTGCCAGTGTAAATGCGCCAAAACCAAAGCGAAGCGAGTAGGTACCAGTGTAAATGCGCCATAGATGTAATCCAAATATTGTTAAATAATATTGCATTGCCTGTATTTGGCAAATTATCTATAACTGGACATCAAAAAGGATCTAAAAAAACAACAAGATATACCTCCAGTGAGAGTATTTATGGCCACACTTTAGCACTACACCCTGCACATTCTCCCTCTACCTGTGCTCATTCGTCTCTTTCTTCTCTGTATAGTTTACTTTCTGTGTCCTGCGCTGCTTGCTATGCATCATGTTGGCCCAAAATGACGATTGATTGCAGTGCCACTGCCTTTGTAATCCGCTTAGGATGGATTTTGCATCTAAATCACTTTATTATTTATGTGCCTAACTCTTGCCAATGCCATTTGGAGGCAGTATGATTGGTGATCCATCACACATTATCCTTCACTGTGGTCATTAATATTGTAATGGGATGGACCTTCACCATGAAACTTCCAGGTGGAAAGGAATGCACATCTCTCTTCAGGGAGGGTCAGGCTACTCAAAATAGGAGTCAACAGAAGAAAGATTATCAGGTGTACTTGCTACCACACAGGCTCTCCAGAGATGTTGTTAGCTCGCCCTCTCTCTGCTATAAAGCCTCTTTCTGCTGTTCTCCTCCTCCTCCTCTCTTCAGCTCCCAGCATGCACAGCAACTTGTATCTTCATACTTGGCCTCTCTTAGAAAAAAAATATAGGATGTTATTCTTTTATTGTCCTTTTCCATCAGAGCTTCAATCACCACCTGCCAATCACAAGCATCTGCTGCCTCCAGGCAGACACACACAAGCACACTGTGCCACATCAGGACATAGTTGAAACAACCACTTTAGCAGATGAGAAAAACAAGAAAAGATAGATACTAATCTCACCACATAAAGGGCAAGAGTGATATGCATCACAAACATTTGGTGCGAATACATCAAAGGCGTCTTATACAATCAACTTTTCATAAAACCTCTGAGAAGTTTCAAAAACCTGATTTGAACCGGCACACGGTGCTGAATGTTAAGTTGGCGTATGGGTTGTATACTGACAGTACTGTATAGATGAGGAGAGTCAGTATCAGCGTGATCTTGGAGGCTCCAGGGATGCTGGGACGGCTCAGGGCAGAAAATCTGTCACTCTTTGTCTCGGTGGCGGCCCACTGAGTCCACTGAAGAGCGAGGCCACAGAGATACAGCAGATTGATCTCAGTGGGTGAAGAAGGAAACTGCTCAGACGCATTTGAGGTTTATGGATGCCAGCAATCATCATGTCACTGTGTCATGAGGACTTCCCCCTGTCTGCCTTTAGCCAGAGGGAAGGGAACACACAACAACAAGTCAGACATAAAGATATTTGCACTTTAAGTGTCTCATGCCACAACAGAGCAGCTTATCTCAGACAACTCTAAAACTAATGTGGTTGTAAGTGGTTTTCTGGTCACTGTAGAGAAACAGAAACTTGTTTTGGGGCTGAACGAGTTTTGATGTTTCAGCACCATGGACAGAGAAACTGGTGTTCTGTTCAGATTTGATGCAATTCAATCATTTTGAGCAGGATGGGACTGTCATACATTCACCTCAGGAATTTGAAATGTTGTTCTAATCATTATTTTTGGATTCGCAACAGAATAAAGTTTATTTTGTAATTAGATGGGAGGAGTCTAACATTGACAAATCCAGAGTTAAGTATCACCTGACTCTGCAGTTTCCCTCATATCTATAAGGGCCGTTAGCATCTTTTAACTAATCATTCATTTATGATGCACTACTTTACTGTGCTTGTTATCCAAGTTGTTTTCAGTCACAACAGGAAGCTGTACACTGCTCATTCAGCACCAAACAGAAGAAAGACACAGAGAACAAGTGGCTGCTGAAACACAATGGCTCATTTTGTTGTTACAGGCCAAATATGTTTCTTGGGAGTAGGTAGAGACCAAAAACAGAGCTAAAAGAGAGTGAATATTTGATGGATACTGGGCAGAAACTTCATTTCTTGTATAATAACTAGTTCAATACTATTCTGATTTTAATGCTCATGGCATTGAGTGAGCAGTGTGGGCTGCAGAGTTTCAGCACCACGGAGAGAGACATAAAAACAGCAAATTTATGTATTTTCATGCACATGAAAGACGCCATTTAAATTTTTCAGCTTGTTTTTTAGTGTTATTTAACACCAGTATTTCACCTTACTGTTCACACAGCCAAGAGAAGACTAACATAGTTGAAAACTTACTTTGAAAAATACTGACACTTCAGAGAATTATGTTGTCTTCCAATTTTAGGTTTCAAAATATTGTATTGGCAGTGCCAGTAAAAAGAAAAAAAATCTATCCAATTATT
>OOFC01047958.1:0-16608 GCA_900323345.1 Pseudochromis fuscus
ATATTGGTTAATTATGACTACCGTAGTCAGGGGGTGTATATTGTGATTGCACTAACGTTTGATTTACCGTAGCGCTATCAGACTGTTTCTTTTACGTGTTTACTGAATCAGGGAAAAGTTCCCTCCACGTTTGTGATGCACTAACTACGTGATAAAAAGTTGCACTACCTGTTGTACCTTGCTGTTGGTAAAAGATAATACTACATCACTGACGTTACCTTGGAGAAAAAAATAAAACAGCTGTTCATGTAGCTTTGAACTGTGACAAATGGAGTTGGAAATACATTGTTTTTAATGAAGGCTGCGCAAATACCGGTAAGAGCTACTGGTACGTACGGTACTGTATTGTGAATGTACTAGCTTGTTTTGGGAGTAAATGGAGTTGTCAGAACGTTGGTTTGTATTATATTAATAAAGTTTGACTGACTGACTTATCTGACTGTTTTGTTGACATTCACTTTAGCGCAGCTTCATCTAGATGGATGATAACACAACCCCAGACACTAGCGTCTTATAATGCGGTGTGCCTTATATATGTAAACAGTTTTAAAATAGGCCATTCATTGAAGGTACGCCCTTATAATCCGATGCGCCTTATAGTGTGGAAAATACGGTACATTACATTGCAATATTGTATAGGCAACAGTGTCATTTATATAGCATCGACAAGCTTCAGTCTTGTCATGTTCCTCATAGCAGGAACATTTCAAAATGTGTCTTAATAGACAACATTCAACACAAAGGATGCGGGTACTCGCTTCAGCTCATCAGGTCAACTTCCTTGTAAGTGTGTCATAGCTTTTTTGTTGTGACAGGAAAAGGGAATATAATTGGGCTTTGCTGTGGAGCCCAAACTGTTTTGGAGGTCGTTATTGTTGTGTGTTGGATGTTTGTCCTAATACATTTTTATGTAAGTGTTTCTATTATGTCTACATTTCTTTGAACAGATCTAAAATTCACTGTCAGTCAACATATTCACCCTCTTTTTTTTTTTCTTTATGTATGCAGGTTTGTTATTTGCAGAAAACATTTGTCAACCTGTGCTCTTTGGTCAGATGTGCAGTGAGATGTGTAATAATTTCAGCCTGTGCTTGAAAGACTTTAAACAAAGCTTCTCTGTGAAATGATAGCTGGGTAGATAATAGCTTAATAATAGCTAAAAGGTCAAGTATTGAAATGTCTATGGAGATGATGTGATAGCTAGGACCTTCATTTCAATGAGTCCTGGGGTTTCTTAGTTGCTTGGCTACAGTTTATTCCTTTGCTACACTGGGCCAGCTATTAAACCATCTTTGCAGGCAGCTGCTGCAAGCTTTATAGACCAGCGCAGTGACTTATTTCTCTCAATGATGCTCCTGGAGCTCAGTGATGAAAGAGAAAAATATTGCTCATATGAAATGGACATAGTGTGTTAATATGCAAGTGTGGGTGCTGTTGTAGTAGTTTTTTTGGGTTTTTTTGAGTGTGACAAAAAATAGGCCAAAAACCCTCTGAGAAATGGTACACACACCTCACACACACGGGCAATTATATGCAGGATATTTACAGATGTTGTCGTCCACTGCCACATCTGTCATGTTGTGATAGTTGGTATATTGTTTGGCAGTAGCAGGCCAAGGAAATATGTTAGCCTCTGACATCATCTCTCCCTCCTGTCAGAAATAATAAACACTCTCACACACACACACACACACGAAGTGCCATGACTGGTTGAGACTGTGACTCGCTGCCTGGTGTGTACAAGTGCAGACTTCCAATCAGCCTCTCGTCCCTTTTCCTTTCTCATATTTTTCTTAACCTTCTCTTTCCTCTTTTTCACACGATTTCCAATTTTATTTCTGACTTCTCAAGTCACACACATCTTTCTGACTGAACCTCTCGCCCTCGTTATTTCACACTGTGACTCCCCCTCACCTCTGCTCAGTGGCTGAGCTGAAGCCCCTCTATGGCCCTCATACATTACAGTCTGATGGGAGCTCTGTCAATCTTCATGTGAGCTTTGACTGATATTTATCACTGAGAAAAGCAGAAGGAGTTTATTTCAGTATGTCTGCCTATTTCAGACACACACATGATAGGTTTTGATTATTAAAAATGCTTTTTGGCACACAATAGAGAAATGCATATTATCCAGACATCAGTTATAGTATTCCTGCAACGTTTTGGTGTAAGAAAATGTGATGAAATAAATCTGACCTTTCTGATTGGATGAACTGATGAAACCGTTGACATGAGATTTGTCTTGATTGTGATACATCAATATGGTTTTACTGACAGCTGTGGGGATTTCATGTGATATTAGTTAATGTTGTGCAATTTTAAATTAAGCAACAGGATTTGTTTCTGTCATGGACTCAACATTACTCAACAATTTAACAATAGTTAAATCTTAAAGCAGGTCAGTGAAAAAATCTAAATCAATAAAGCAGCTTGTGATGGTAAAAAGGACTGAAAATAAAGTTCAAAAGTAAAATTTATATAGGTATAATGTTCATTAAAATGCTGTCAAAGATTAATTAATTTTTTTCAAATACAGGTCTAACTGAGTGTCCATTTAATGACGATTGTCTTACTGCATCAGTAGCACAGTCCAGCAGACTATCACATATAAAATTGTATAATCACCCAATCATCAAATTAATAACCCAAATTGAAATGAAACCAAAAGTAAACACTTACCATTGCAGTCATCCATTGCATTCAAAGTAGATATAACTAAAGAGTGAAAGGTTTTGTACATAACAACGTAAACAAAGTTGTTTCTGTGTGGACGTAGTTGTTGTTTGGCCCAACCCCAGAAACTCAACTGATGTGTAAAATGTTAGAACAAAATCAGATCCAGGTTTGTTATAAAGTAACTTTTGTCTAAATAATTGGAACATTTTCTGACTTTGAGTAATAACAGTGACTTGAAAAAAAAACACATTTTTATTGTTGTCAAAACTTTTTTCTCTCATGGTCAGTGGTTGGATGAAGCCATTTATTGTCAAACAACTACATGCTCTTTTTGAATCACAACGACAACAGAAACTACCCAAATGACCTTGATCAAAATGGCCAAAAAAAAATCGCAATTTCTGCCAGGGTATGTAAACTTATGAGCACAACTGTATGCTTAAATACATATCTGACAAAAAACTCCATAGATTAAATAAATGACAACATAAAAAACAACCAAAGAAATCCAAATTATTTAAGTCCAAGCCCCACAATATTGAACTGAAAACCTAGAACTAAACAACAAATCTATAACTACAAATTGTAGCATCTCTACGCATGGGTTATTCTTATCTGTCTGTTAACCTTGGCCCTTCTCATGCCTGTTTATTTCTCAAGGAACTGTGTATGTGTGTGTATGTGTGTGCGTGTGTGTGTGTGTGTGTGAGATCCAGGATGCTGGCTGTGTTTAGGAGTGGAAGTGCAGCAGATTGAGAGATTGGGAGCCTGGTTATTGCCTGCGGGCACTGGGAGCCTGTTTAATAAACGGGCCTGGAGGCCAGAGGGACATGTCAGAGAAATGTTATTACCTGGGTTTTATGAATAGCCCCAGCTGGAGGAGGGATCTAATCAGGGCTTTCACTGAAGCCTAATTCTGCTGCCAAATCTCATTTGTTATTGGGAGTCATAACTGCATCCATATCATTTCCTGGAAGGTTGACGAGGACTTGTCAGTTCTGATAAGCGCCTTTTGTATTTTAACGTTTCCTTTATTACTGCAGGACCAGAAGATGTGTTTGTACATGTATAGCTTGCAGTGTGTATTTTAGCTGACAGGTATAACACTGAAAGTGGGACCAATGTGAGCCATCTTGCCTCTCCACCTACAGGACTTTTGTTCCCCCGAAGCTCCGTTTCCTCCAGTAAACTCGTCGCGGACTTGGCTGGGCAGTCCTCCCAGTCCTTTCATCCTCCTGCCCGACTCCAGAATCCTCTCCTGGGCCTCCAACGCCAGCTCCTTCCCATCCTGGCCTCCTCTCAGCGCTCTGCGACTTTTGGCTTCGACGGAGAACCAGTCGTGTGTGAAGGCGTGCCAGAGCGCAGGACTGATTTGCGAACCTGCCTTGTATCGTTTCATCAACATCAAGGAGGCCTTCAGCGCGTGAGATGTCATTTTGGATAATTTGCTAAACGACATAAAATTGGCCAGAACTTTTGTTTTTAAAAAGTTCATTTTGTCTTCTTATTTCTGGGTATAGTATTTCAAATAGGAGATCGTTATTTACCTCTTCATGTTTGATTTTTAATCTTTCCATTTGCTGTTGTTGATACCGATAACTTTTTCAAAATTATTATAAAGTACAGTATAATACAGCAGATAACAATACAGTCATATTTAGAAAGCACTTCTAGGTATTGCACAAGGAATAAATGATTATACTTTGGGCAACATCAGACGACAGGATCCTGCAAAACAAAACAAAATACCCTGTTATAATGGGTGGATGGTTTAAGAAGATAGTGTTTCAGCACAAGAAGGAAACTGTTTTCAATGCAGCCAGGAGCATTGATGGTATTGAGACCAAATCCTTTAATGGCAGGTCCCACTGAGATTTGAACTCAGATCATTGGATTCCAGAGTGCTAACCATTACACCGTGGAGCCACTCTTATGTCTACTCTCTCTAAGTGCTTTCTTGGTTTATGTAAAATCAAAGGTTTTCATACATCAGTTAAATCTTGTTAATATTGCTTGCTGTAATGCGTCCAACTCTCATCTTTCATGTGTGAAAGTGAGATTCAATCTGTACCATGAATATTTACCTGTGTACTCTGTCCACCCTGCTGGTCGTTTTGTTAAATGTAACATCTTGTTGAAACCATCTTAAAGAGCTCATTCTGCAAACAGTTCACTTATACTGTAATACTCTCTACAAACAGCTTCACGCCTCATTTGCACTGCCAGTTTTAAAATGATTCTGCAGTACAAAGTACAGAAGAAGATGCTGGCTCACCCTCTCCCATCTTATATTTTCCTTCTGTCCTTGAGGTCTTGAAGGCAACACTGTGGTATTAATATTAAATATATTAGTGGAATAATCATTTGTGCCCTCTGGCTCTGCTGCAGACAGTAGTATTAAACAAATTAGTGAGTTATATTAATGGATTTTTTTTTATTCTTATTACACAGTACACTGTGTCCTCACCCTCTTGTCTTTGCTCACAGGCTAAATTTCCAGTGTGATGGAGTGGAGTCAGAGATGAACCACCTCTTCCCTGCCTTCTCAGCAGAGCATGCTGAATGTGGCCTGCAGCAGGACCCACTCCTGTTCAGCTGTGCCGGCTCCAGTGCCAAATACCAGCGCCTCTGCCCCTGCAGGGACTATCGTGGCGGCCAGGTGGCACTGTGCCGGGACTGCCTATGACCAGAGGAGGACCTGGTGGGTGGAGGCTCTTTTGTAATACTGAGAAAGCTGCCCCAGGAGACTCTGTGGTATAAAAGCTGTAATGCATAAACAGTGACTCCCCTTACCGCTGAACTAGGACTGGCTGCCAAAGTAGGTAAGGTGTTAATAACCTCTCAGGGAACTGCATGATTGTACTTTGAATCTGGTGGTTTTGGAGCTTGCAGGTTTGCGTGGCTGCGTTAGGGCGTCAGTCATGCTGGAAGGTGATGGATGATTTTGACTGGTCAAGAAACTGTGAGCAATCTAATGGAAAGTTTTTTTCAATAGAAAATGTTGAAAATGCTTGAATTTCACAAGTGTGTTTACTCAGTGTTATGTGATTACCTACAGTATCATAGTGGAGTTTGGATATTTGTACTAGATGCACCCAAAGCCATTTACACCATGTTGAGATTTTACATGTCCTGTGATGAATATATTTGTACATAAGTGTTGTTTAATAAAATACAGGAAGAAAATATGTTGCCATTGTTTTTTTTTATTATTCATTCAATTAAAAATATACTGGATTCAGATGTGGTATATCAATCTTTTTTGTTCACAAATGTGGGAAAAGCTTTACTCAGGTTCGAATCGATTGTGAAAATGATGAAGGCGAACATCAAGCTTGTACAGTGACTGATGTACTGTACCAGGAGTAGCTTTCTCAACTTGTCAATATACAATATTTTGTTGCTCTCACTGATGAATGAGGTGGCATATTATTGTTGCCATGGTTTCAATAAATATTTAAGCTTTTTCTTGTAATAAAACAACACTGCCATGCACATATGTCCATTATTATACTTGTTCCTACTGGTCATAGTGGTTGTAAGAGAGATCCCTTCTTAGTGTAATTTCAGTAGAAGTGAAATCCACACTGCAGCCATAGCAAGTTTAAGTTGCACAAAAACACAAGCTACCAATTTTATTTCTCTAGTTCTGGCTGCTGCAACCTCACATTATCCTGCCTTGACCTTTGGAGTGCATTCAAGCACAGAACAGGACTGTGGCTGTTGTCCTTCATCACCTCTATTAGACCCGAGTGGAAAAATCTCCATGGCCACAATGACCATGATGAATGATTATTGTGACCTCTTTTAATATACATATATTCATGTGAGTGTTGCATTGAGATAGATTTGAAAAATGTGGACGGCAAAGCTGTTGATTAATATTAAGAATCTGAAGATAAAGATGAATATCACCTAAAGCCAAAGAGAAACTGCAGCAGGGTTTAATAACTGTTGGATTTACTCATATAGATTCATTACTGTGAAGTACAACAGGGCAAATTTCAAGGCTTACAGCGTCGTGTCAACCAGTTATCATATTAAAATAGGCTCAGTGAAGAAGGCAAAAGTGTGTCTTTCTAGCAAATGTCCTCTCAATTAGTTTTTCTAGCTTGAGGCAAAAGTGATATATATAATGTTTTATGGCTCTAAAAAATCCACTCCTGAAGTTCAAGTCAACTATTTAGCATTACTTACAGAATATCAGCATTTATTAAATGTTTATAACAGACTATAGTGTATGGAGTAGTCCTCCTGTTGGCACCTATAAGTGGATTGTTTAAGGAATCATGTTGCCGTCATCCCTTTGTCAGTCATAAAATCCAGACGTACTCTTCCCAGTTTGGATCCACTTGTTCACCCACTTGCTCTAAGGCCACATTTCTATTCACTTTGCTTGGTATCGCTCTTAAACTTCAGCCTCAACCTTGAAGATTCCTCACAAGAGAGCACTGTATTCACTGTTTGTACTTCTTAAAACCTCACACATGCAAATCAGAAATAAATTTTTACCTCTGAAGAAGTTTTTCCTTGGTACTAAGGCTTAACAGAAAAATGTGTTCTGAGTGAGGGTTATGATTGTACTACTTCGGTTTTGTTTGTGTGGTCTTAATGAAACTACTGAGCAAACCTGAATATTTAGAGCTATTTTAAATCACCTTTGCAGATGGACATTATAATATGCACAGAATGGCTGCAATGTCACTAAAGTCATTATCATGTGAGCGGCTGCTCCACTGAAGCTGAAACCCTTCACTGAGATAAGAGGATTTTAATGAGACATCCTCATAAGACAGAGCTGGAATTTGCCAGTTTTCATTTAATGACAGTGCTACTGTCTCTCTGACTGATAGTAAAGACCATTTTACAATATGCCCATTTCTCCTCTCCAATTTATAATCTCTAAACTAATGTTGAACTTTCCCTTGATCCTCAGAAACCAAAGGGAAGAAATGTATGTGTGTGGCAGCAGCAGTCAGGAAGCCTTTGAATCTTTCACAGCTTTTGTAAAGAGCATTCAGGTGTTTAACAAAAACCTCTTAAAGTTAAAGTTGTAAAGAATATAAATATATAACTTCTAATATTTTTTTTAAGAAAGTGTTTTTTTCTGAGCTAAACCCACGTTAGATGACTTTTCCATTCAGCAGGAGCTCACCTCAGTTTCTGCTTTTCACCTCTGTAAAGGCTCCATAAATTTACCCAAAAGAAAAAAAATACCACAGTAAAAAAAAACAGATTCTGCAGAAGCCACACAATGAAGATTTTACATTATGGGGATGAAATGTGCTTCTTTCTCAGGTGTTTTGTGTGGAAGTCGTGTTGAGTCCGACCTCAGACAGAGATGCATCCTACGGGGATCAGTCTGGGTCTCAGAGCTCAGCTGTGACTCTCAGGTAACAAAATGAACTGAAAGGGAAACGAATTTCATCATAAAGCCCTTTTATCTCACAAACCGAGGAAAAATCTGTGCAGGCCAAATGATAACATAAATAAAAGTTCACAGGACAAGCTGCGCGCGCACACGTCACTCACTTGACATAAAAGAGCGATTTCACTGGTTAAATGTGCTGGTCACAGATCAGACGTAGACGTATGAAGCTGACGAAACCCTTTGTTCCTGCAGGAGTCAGTCAGCGGAGGATCCCTGTGTGTTACCACATGCCACTGGATTTTTGTGGTTGATTTACCTGTGGAGGTTGTTGACTCTGGCGCATTTACACTGGTTCCTACTCACTTTGCTTCGCCTCGGATCGCTCGGGATCAGCCCCCCTCGGTTACATTGCAGATAGTCCTTCCTCCGTGTAGCTGGCCGTCATTCGTGACGTCATCTTTTATGCGATTCTTTCGTTTCTGACCGCGCCGTCCAGTTCCTGCTGAATTTTTTCATCAGTGACTAATGACAGAAAGGTTTGCACCTCGTACTGAGTCCATGGGGCAGGATTTCTAACAGATGCAATTTCTCTTCTTGTTGTTATTTCAAACACGTCTGCACGGTTTGCCGAAAATTTAAAAATGCCTGCGTGTTTGCGGGGACAGATTACGTGCTGCGCAGTGATGACGCAACGACTTAGTGACGATTCTGACCAATAAGATTTTAGTACCTGCTCCGACCTGACCGGGTACTTTTTTTGGAACTACGGAAGAGTATTAAGGCCACACAGAAAAAAAAATTAGAGAAGGTAGATTTTTTTTTCATCATGCACTTCGAGAATAAAGTCGAAATGTCGAGAATAAAGTCGAAATGTCGAGAATAAAGTCGAAATGTCGAGAATAAAGTTGAAATACAATGTTGAGAAAAAAGTCGACCCTTTAAGATCATAACGAACAACACATGTGACTGCTTCTACAAAATGCCTTGCAGGGAGTTAGATGAACTGGTTAAACTATACTTCAAAATCGGCTTTAATAACAAAGAAATTCCTTCTCTTTTAGCTCACAAATGTAGTGATATGCATTTAAATGTATAGGAACTACGTGAGTGCACTTTCAACCTATATTAATGTGACACACCTGTGTGTGTCGGTATATGCAGTCCCAAGGAGATGTTAGTAAACATTGGTCAACTCTCACCTAACGTGTCCTCTATGTGCCTTCACCATGTAACCCATAACACTACAACAAACACAGTGTAGTTATCAGCATTAGGACTTTGAAGAGACTGTGCCGAAAACTGCGACTGTTCTGAGGAATAAACCAGAAAAGCTTGGAGGAGGTGGCCTCATTCAGCTGCATCTCTCAGTCGCTCTCCTCACTGGACGGGATGGACCAGAGGAGACATTTCTGTGGTGGTGTTCAGTGTATTGAAAGGACTGTCATTGGAAGTAGTTCAAGAGACACGACTGTTGTTGTTGTTAATTGACGTCTATGCACTGTAAAAAAGAGCCTCGGTGTTAAACTCTTAAGTGTCATAGTGAATCCTTAATGCACAACGCAATTTCCGCATTATTCTTGATTTTGTATTTCGACTTTTTTCTCGACATTGAATTTTGACTTTATTCTTGTCATTTTGACTTTTTTTCTCGAAGTGCATGATGAAAAAAAAAAACCTACCTTCTCTATTTTTTTTTTTTCTGGGTAGCCCTAATACTCTTCCATAAGGAGAGGAGGTATGAAAAATTGTACCAAGTACCAAGTTGCAGGTACTTTTTTGTCAGTGTAAATGCGCCAAAACCGAAGCGAAGCGAGTAGTTACCTGTGTAAAAGTGTAAAATCTGTCTTGATGTTTGGTGGTCAGAGTCTCCACTCTCAGTAAAAAGAGTTATCATCTAAATAGTCATATCAAGGGTGGAATAAAAACGACAATAAGGAATGACTTTGCTTTGGATCCCCAAAACTGGTTTTTACCAACCCATGGTTCAGCTCTCCAAAAATGTCTGAGCCTACTGAGGAAAATCCTTGGGTCTTATATTCATAATCTCTTTCAGTCTGTATCCTAAGCTTATGACTGTTGGATTGTAACATAGATCGACTGGAAAAGGGAAACCTTCGCCTTTATCTCCCTCAGGGTACTGACTCTCATCTTTGTGTTTCACACTGTTAAACATCACCGTCTGATAAAGCCTGAAAAAGAGCCACATTATCTGTAAAGAACGGCGAGACATCCTTTTCTCCTCCTCGCTGCACCTTGAAATCCTTGACCTCCTACCTTGAATATGTACTGTCACTGTGTGTATGACAATGACATAGCTCATACCAACAGTCCTGACACGCCACAGTTTTTCACAAGCTTTCACCAAGTCTACAAAGCGTATGATCATCGGCTGGGTGAACTCCCGTGACCCCTTTAGTAACGTTGCAAAGCAGATCCACTGTTCAATGACTGATCCCGGACCTGAGGCTTAACAATCAATCTGAGCCTCCCTTCCTGCACCGTGCAGGACACTGAGCAGTGTGTTACCTTGATAATTGGAGGACACCTTCCTGTCATCCTTTTTTAAAATGAAAACCCCCACCCTGATCTGTCAGTAGCAACATCCCCAATGAAGACAGAGCCTGCAGCATCTCTGTGTGAACCTCCTCCACATGTGGCACCTCATGGCTAAAGTTGTGAGGTGACTTCTACACGGGTATGAACACACAACCACAAAGTCCACAAAGTGAAAGCACAACTCTCACATCAGATGGAAAGTGTGTAGTCTTCACCAGTAAATTAGGCAGCGGCCATGACGCTGTGTGATTCATGGTGTGGCGGGCCACCTTTTCCAAAGAGAGAGGTCACACAGAGCAGGATTAATCACCTTTCGCCACATGACGCAGGCGTCTTCATCGCTCCTGCTTCACATTGACATTCTCCTCTCTGCTCCCATTCTCCTCTTAACTCTTCTGCTCATCTGTTATATCTGTTGTGTCTCTTTCTTCTACTTCTTCAATGCATATTTCTTCAAGATGGAAATGATTTCTTTTTATTTACTTTCCTCGTTTTAAACCCTGAAAACTTCTCAGTGACCAGCAACGTTAATGCATTATTTATTTTCGAAGCTCCTTTAAACAGTTCTCTCTATTGTTTGCTTGTGTCTCTTCAGTATGGGCGACAGAGTTGGGACACGCTGCCTCCCACAAAGATAAATGCATCACACATAATGACTCTCCACTCCTCTCTGTGTGTGTGTGTGTGTGCTGTAGGTCATTTTCATGGTGAAAGGTGTCGAAAATTGACACCTTCATAGACTGTACTTAGTGGAGTGTGGTTGCAGATTGGAGGAAATATTAGGTAGATTTATGTACTTTTGTGTTATAATGATGATGTTATAGCAGATTTCTTATTAGGCCACATAACAATATACAAATCTTTCAGAAATCATGCAAATAAAATGACCATCTGTCTCCTACTTCCACCATGTTTCTTTTTTCCTCTTCCATCTTCTGCCTTTGTTTGCACATCAAAAAGGTTCAGTTAAAAATAACAGATACTTCTTGTTTTCACATCACATTGTTGTGTGAAAACACTTTGCTCATTGTGCAGATTATTGTTTATTTCACTCTTTTTTTTGCCTGTTTTTTTTTTTTTACACTGACCACATTGTCTTGCAGATCGTCCATCACGCCCTGCTCTGCTGCTGTACGGTCAGGTCGTCATGTCTACCACAGTCAACTCGACTGAATTTTAACTGAACCAGAGGCGTAGCAGGCAGGTGGGAGGAGGCAGTGCAAATAGAGAAAATATTGAATCACAGAGGTTAATCTTTTTTAGCTTTACATCCCCCAGGGAAGAGCCAGTGCATGCAGGATACTTCATACAGTATACACTTATTACAGTTTGATATGCACACAGTGTTAAAAACTCTTAAAAAGTTCACTAAAAGTTTTTAAAAACTAGATATTATTTATGCAAAGTCTGTCATAACAGACATAATTTTTTAAACACTGGATATTTGATCCATCAGAATATATTTAACAGAACTGTTAACTTCTGGGAAAGACACTTATTTTCTTTTTGCTGAAAGAAGACAGTCCCACTTTGACTGTTGTCTGTCCTTTAGCACAGTACCAGGATACAGCTAATCTGGCTCTGCCCAAATATAGAATGGACGAAGCTAACGATCACCATGTTGGTTGCTTGGAGCCAGAAGTGACCATATTTGGATATGAAGGGAGGAGGAAGAAGGTGGGTCTGAGCCTTGAACCCGAGGACACTGCCCAATGTGTATGAGACAGGAGTTCAGGACTGGATTCATTAGACCCCAGACCTGTCAATCAAATTAACCACGCCCCTTAATCTTCATCTTTTTGAAGAATAATATCTGATTAATGATGAAGTGATTTTCAGATGGACCAACATATCACTGAGATGAAGATCTAACTTTAGCTAATGACACCAGAATGACTTGTGGAAAATTTGTTGGAGTTTATTGGAGCTAGCATCTAGTGGCCATTGGGAGTATTGCACTTTTTTGCACTTTTGCATTGGCCTCGTTTTTGTTGCTACATCCATTTGTATATGCAGTCTATGAACAATTAACACGTTTAATGTATTTTTTCCCCAAAAAAACTACATCTACAAAGGTTTGAAAGGGTCATGATGCATGCACATCTATCAAATGAGACAAAGCATATTGATAAAGGGCCTAAAGGTGCTGGTTAATTGTTACTTTCAGGTAGAAAGCGTCCAAATAGGATATGTCAACCTGACTTTGAGCCACCAGCTTTTCCCAAATGCTCGACTTTTCTACCTAGGTTGTAAAATTCATTGAGTTTAAAAGTAGTTTACCAACTTCAGAACACATCCTGAGAAAAAGACAGCGACTGTTACTTTTTCCCCTCAATCAGAAGAGAGTCAGAGTTATGACTCCTGGCAAATCCTTTTTCATATTTGTTGGTTGGAATTTTCTATATTTCCAGCCTCCTGCTGATAGAGTTATGGCCCGCAGGCTGCGCTTCATTCTGCAGGATATTCCACTCTCTTCTACTAAATCGACAAATTTCACATTTGACAAATCTCTATGTATTTCTTCAGTAATGCATGTCCTGAGTGGCAGTGTAGAGCACAATGACACATCAAGGGGCCACTCCACAGTCATTTTCAGTTACTGAGTCATCCTCTGCCTTGGCTTCAAAAACCAACTGGCAGCTGCAGCTATACAGACATCCAGGCTGCAGGCTCTGTACAATACCATAGGCCACTCCATTACTGAATTCATAAAGCTGAGTCTAAAACTCACCGGACATATAGGAACCAATCCTCCATGGTCTTCTGTGGAAGAGTGGGGCTGGCTGTCTGTGGCTTTTGGGCAGATCTGAGAAGCTTTGTGACTGCATGCCTTCAATCCAGACAAATGAGGTAGGCTGAGAGAGCAAAGAGAGAGGAATGAGAGAGAGATCCGCATCCCTTATAGACAGTCCATCCGCCCCATGACCCTGTTGTCTGATGAGACTGTCAAGCTGTAATAGAAGTGATTGAGAAGGAGTGAGAGGAATTAGGCGTCAGCGAGAAAAGTGGAAAAGACTGACCATCTCCCCAAGAAAAATAAATCAGCGGGAAAGAAGATATAGACAAGAAGATAAAAGGTTGAGCAGTAGAAATAAATATTACGGCTGCAGAAATTGAGGCGAGTTTTAGAAGAGTCTGGAAAGAGTGAAGTGGAAGAGAAAAATGATAGAAAAGGAAAAAAGTAGCGAGTGTATATGACAGGGTTATTACGACTTTTCTGAGCAACTTTGAGGTAATCTAAAAACACCAAACCAACGATATAGAGGAAAAGGCCAGAGCTCTCAAACGGGAATGATAGAAAAACATGTTTTCTTGGATCAGTGTTATTAGAACCTTGATGTAGAAGTTTTGAGACAGATCAAAGGTATCGTACAGTTTTACAGCCAGCATGCTGCATGTTCTCATGAGTTATTTAGTGAAATATGGATTGATATGGGAGGTGAGAGAACTTCTGAAGAGAGGAGGATTGAGACTGAATGTGTCTTTGTGAGAGAAAGTTAAGAAACTGCTGTGCCAGCATTAAAAGTTGCACGACCCTGAAGCTGAAAAACTGAACGAGGAATCTACTGATGCTTTTAGAGGGTCACATTGGTCAAAAATGCCCGAGTGCAACGAATAAACTGCCACCGATATCTTTATTAGTGGCTGAAATAGAGGAGTATGGCATGTTTTGATACAGTGATTTTCAAAAATCCTTCTTTATTGTGGGTGGAGGAACTTTTTTTTTAGCTCAACACATTTCTTCATGTCTATAACTCTGACTCCAGCTGATCCCTCACAGTTGGTATGTACATTTACAGAAGATTGACTGATGCTGTAGATTGAGCACTGTTGGCCATTGTGGTGAAATAGCAACACTACCTTGTTCAAACATTTGGACAATATAGCAGATAGGGATTTTTTTTTTAAATACAAGAGCCCATCCTCTGATCATGCCTAAAACTTTTAAAAGATATTTTTAGTAGTTTTTCCATGATGTTGCTAACAAACAGACAGGTAAAGAAATACAGGGAAAAACAAAACATCCTTAGTCGAGGAAAAAAACACAACAATCTGGACTCTTCTTACTACTGAAAAAGAATAGTAAATACATACTATGGCCCAATCCCATTTCTGATTTTTACCCCTACCCCTTGACCCTACCTTTTAAAATGGAGTTGCAATGGGTAGGGGTTGAAATGTCCACCTATGAAGTGGGACAACCCTTCGAGATGATCGTCGATGGCGCAAATGCAACAACTTCAGCAACAACAAACAATTGACCATACCCTCAGCAGCTGTAGTCCTCCCAAGTAACAGGTATGTTGAATTTTTGAAGGGTAAAACAGGAAACGTGAATGTTACGTTAAAACGATGTTAATAGACTGAACAGACACACGTACAACAACTTCCATGTTTTTTGCTACGTTTGTCATAAACAAGAGGACGACAAACGGCATTAAACTGATGATCAAATTATTATTATAAGTTATCTATGTTAGCCTCACCACCACTGCAGCATTTGCCTCCATGTTGCTGGTGACTTTCACAAAATTATGGGAAATTTCTCATACCCCTCAGTGTCTTGTGGGCTCATGAAAAACCTCAGTTTCAAGGGCCAGACAGTCCTATCCCTTCGACTCATCAAGAATCGTTGGACATCCCTACCCCTTCACATGAACATGCAAAATGGAGGAGTAGCACTAAGGGCTAAGACCAAGGGGTGAGTTGGGTTTGGGCCATAGGTTGAAAGATTGTAATATTTGGATCCCGTATTTGACCATTTTTAAAAAAAAAAAAAAAAAATGTATGGAAGTCCTAATGTCACTACTGGGCTGCATGACCCGCCTTTCCACCAGAGCTGCAGCCAACCAACGCTAACTCACCATGTGTAGCCTCCATATACTGAACCCATATGATGTCAGAGCATTTCAACCAATCAGAAAAAGAGAAAAAAATTTCTGATAAGCTGAAATGGCAGCCTGCATGAAATAGGGGAATTCTGACTTTGGGAGCTGGATATCTTTATTTTCAACCATTCCCACAGGTTTCCTATTCCTTCAAGTATTGCTCTTATTTGAGCCCCGTGCACACCTTCAATTGTGCATAGTTATAGCTGCTAAACTGTGACTTGACAGCAGCATAACAAGTAACAAGTACATTGTCACACTCCAAGTAAAAACTTTTCTCTGTCAGCTTTGCATGGCTTCTTCTTCACAAACCCTGTCACGGATGATGTCCCTCAAGCAGCAAATGGCCTTGTGCCAAAATGCACATCCTGTGTAGTAAATCATTAAGATGTTTACCCATGATTAAAGATGTTCTTTCTGCCTGAAAAGCTTCAGATGTGTACCTCACTACACTGATAGCAGGGATAAGACGACGTTTGATAAATGATTCAACACTTGGCTAATCAATTCCCCTGGCTTCCTGGCTGTTGCTGTGGAATAATCCATTACTTACTTATTAGTTACATCATAGAAAGTGTTGTGTTTGCTGGCAAGAGTCCTTGTGGGACACTTGAACTGACCTCTATGTGTGATCTTTGATTTTGCAAACATAACCAAAGCAGCAACACAAAATCTGGGAAAACATGTTTGGATCATCTTCGTACTTTTTCCAGTCGGTCACATTATTTTCTGTCGGTACCAATTACTTCTTTAAAATTGAAACTCAAGGATCAGTATAGCATGGTGGCTGTTTTAAGAAATCCAATAGAAGTTACTTACTTCAGCGACTTGAGCCACATACAAGTCTTTTTGCAGGTTGACAGCGTAATTACAGGGGATTGTTTCCGGAGCTGCTAGATCTTTGTAACAGCTCGGTAATTACGGATATTCTTCACGGAGTAGACTGACATGACACAGGGGTGTGTGTGTTTCTCTGTGCAATAACAGGCAGTGCTATCAGTGCTCGGTTGACATTTGGGTGAACATATAAATCAGTGTGGCATGTTACTGTCACGTCTCCCTGCTATAATCTCCCACTTTGATTAGCACTAATTGATTGAATTTGAGCTAGTTAAG
>OOFC01047958.1:22693-51547 GCA_900323345.1 Pseudochromis fuscus
AGCTTCGTGCCGCCGATACATGAGAAACACCGGTGTTTAAGCTGCAGGGTTCAAATCGTCGGAAAAAAGTAGCAGCTTATAGTCCAGGAAATACGGTAAGTAATCATGTTTTCTATATACCTCTGGCAGCAGTAGCTTTTGTTAGGAGTGAGAAAACATTCAGTGTTGTGCTCAAACTAACTGAACGCACACACACTTTACACAGGACTGTTTGTTAAAAGTTGGGCGTGAGTAATGGGTAAAGTCGACTTTAATTGAATTTTAAATGATCTATTCAGTGATGCTAAACATTGCAGCTTGGGAATAAATTCTGCGTTGAAGTGAAAATCATTTCAAATTCCTCACAGTGTGATCTATTATTTACTTAAATGGCACTCATTTTATTTCAGGCGGACTTTTTCCCTCAGGTGACTTCCCAGGAGAAACAAACAAACAAAAAAATATAGAAAATCAGCAAAGTTTGAGGAGCCGTATCAAACTGTAATCATTTCAGCTAATTAGCCACAAACTGCCTCTTCTGCATTGCCACACTTGTATTTTATTCATTCAATTTTTTTCATAAACTAGATCAGAGTTACATTCAAAGTGGAAACAACAAGACATCATTTCATGACTTTTGCTTCACATCTGCTCTGTAATGCTGACATACTGGAGGTCATGTGGTCATTTTATTTATAAGTAATTTCTTGTAATCATGGTAATTTACAATTTTATTTACAGGCTCCTATCTGAGCCATTATTCTTTTATTGCTGTAGCTGAACAGCTGATGAAAAGGGGTTTATTTATGCTCTGGATTACCAATGCATGAATAAAATGATGTATCCCCACATAAACTCCACTGCCAGAGGTTTCAGTTTAGCAGTGTCTGAGGTGTGCAGAGTCATTGTGAAGTCTGGGCTTCGTTCATGAGAGAAATACATCCAATGCACTGTAGGCATTATTATAGTTAATTAGACAGGAGAGTTAAGGGGATACTAAAAAGAGTGATGAGCTCAGAGAGGTGATGAGCCGAGCTCAAAGGAAACAATCAGCAAACTTCAGTCTCCACTTTTTTCCTCTGCTGCACTATTACCACAAACATCTGAGGGTGTAGGTGATTATTTTAGTCAGCGGGAATAGATGAGTCATTGTGTTTGTGATATTCTTCGACTCGGCTGTGGGACATGGCAGGATATGAATTTCAAAGTAATCATCCTTGTCATAATGGAGTCAAGGATGCTTTTTATGGTCCTTGATCATAATTAGAGTATCAAATGGAAATGACACACCGACTTTTACACCCTCAGTGAAAACAACTAAAACACTCACTGAGGGGAAAAAGGAAGAAATCTTGAAAAGGCCATGTACAGAAAAATCTGTCTTGATGTTCAGTCTATGTGGTTTCTTTTTATATACAGTGAATTTTCTATTCCACATGATTTTCAAAGACCCATTTTCACAGTTATACTAATGTTTGATTCAATTTAACCATCACCACTAAAATTACAGTTTTTCAGAGTCTGCAGAGAAAAGCCGAACTGAGAACAGAACCTTAATGTCACATCTTTTGTGGTATTTTGTGAGTGAGACTAAAATGACTGTGTAGTTACACAAAGGCGGTACAATTTTATCCAAACTTTTGCAGACAGTTAGTGAGAACAGCACGTTCCATGGCAACATAATTCTTTCTGCCTGAGGCTGATTAGGAGAAAGAAAAAAAAACGTAGCTTATCTGAACTCCACTTCCCCCTCTCAGGATGTCCCCTGCTGGACTCTAGTACCTTTTGTATGCTGCCAGATCCAGAAGCTTTGAATTCCCCTCCAGATGCTGCTTCAGGAGTCTCAATGTGGGACCAGCTGCATCTCTATGGGACAGCACATGTGAGGCAGTGAGGACCCAGTTAATACATTTACAAAATAATGTATCACTGCAATGCCTGTCAGTCAGTCTTCACTGTAAAAAGGTCAAATCATTTGTAGTAGATATATATTAATGATAATAATAATAATAATAATAATAACAACAATAATAATAAAGTTTATTTATAGAGCATTTTCCAAAACAAATCTTGCAAAGTGCTTTCCAATAATAAAATAAAGTACACAGAATAAAATAAAATAAAGCACACAAATACATAAGCAACTATAAAACATATTCACTTAAATACATCTTACATAAAATCAGGATCTCCGATAAAACTGTGTTTGAAGAAGTGACTTAAGAGACAGCCCAGAATCAATTGGTCATCCCTGAGTCTTGATGCACAGTCTGAAAAAGCTTTGTCCCCCTTCAGCCAGACCTCTGGGACAGTTAAAAGACCTTTATCTGAGGTTCTTAAGGTGCGAGGTGGAGAGTAAGGTATTAAAAGCTTGGCAAAGTAAGAAGATCAGAGACCTTTGAGGGCTTTAAAAGTGATTACAATAATCTTAAAATCAGTCCTAAAATGTACTGGCAGCCAATGTAAAAGAGCTAAAACAGGCGTGATATGCAGGATGAACCCTGTTTACGGTGGGGTCCTAAAGTCTGACACCACTATTAAAGATGGTTTTGATTAGCATTCATTTTGAACTTAATAAAGGATTTTTCATTACAAATGACATGGTTACCTTTGAGTGAAAAGTTGAATATCTGAAAAATTGCATTGAATTGCAGAATATTTAAGTTTTTGGTTTTCTTTCCTTTTGTTTTTACAGCAGCACACTCAAAGACTCCACAAGATTATACAAAACCATCTTCTATCAGTATCGTCTGACAATGCTCCAAATAGCTTCTTGGGAATGTTTGATTTCCTTATTGTTCGTTAGAGATGAGATCAGGTGACTGCATTAAAGTCAACATTTCTTGGTCTTCAAGTAGTTCTCCAAAGCTTTGAGGTGTGCTTTGGTTTGGTATCCTGCTGCCATAAAGGTGGAGCCTGTCTTCTTGGTGAGGACTGAGTTGATTCAGTGTTGGTGTCATACTCTAGAATAGCAAAACTCCTCCATTTGAATATTCCAGTATTCATGTTTCACTGTGGGTTTGACACACTGCAAAGTTTCTCCTCACATATATCATCCTGTTCTTTCCACAGGCCCTTTGCTGTCTGGAGTTCTGTCTTCTTTTTATATATAGCTCTATCTGTGATGAAGTTACTTTTCTGTTTCTCAGTGAACAAAACTTGCTGTATTGATCATCTTGTGTTTTGCTCACTGCTGGTCTGTCTGGTCATGCTTTGTAATACAGTTTCCACAAACCTTCAGTCTGGTCATTATTTGATTAAATATGAAGCCCTGCTTTTCTTATAAAATAAATCTGAATTCTGACACTTTCTCTTTATTCTGATGTCATGTTTCCAGGGTCATGTTTATGCTAGCTATACTGGGTTTGATTGTTGACCTGGAAACACTGCTGATTGCTGATTACTGATTACTTCCTCCTGGTTGTATGCATAACTTCTTGTGTTTTTAAATGTTTCTAAATCATAATACTTTCTAAATATTTTTAGGTTCATGTGAATGTATGAGTCACATGAATGTATCAGTTAGAAAAGGGTGGAGTGCCCTCTCCAGATAGGGGAGGAGATCCTGCCCCAAGTGGAGGAGTTCAAGTACCTCGGGGTCTTGTTCACGAGTGAGGGAAGGATGGAGCATGAGGTCGACAGGCAGATCGGTGCAGCGTCTGCAGTAATGCGGACTCTGCACGTATCCATTGTGGTGAAGAGGGAGCTCATCTGAAAGGCAAAACTCTCGATTCCCACCCTCACCTATGGTCATGAGCTTTGGGTGGTGACCTAAAGAACAAGACCGCAGGTGCAAGCAGCTGAAATGAGCTTCCAGCATAGGGTGGCCGGGCTCTCCCTTAGAGATAGGGTGAGAAGCACGGTCATCCAGGAGGATGTTGGAGTAGAGCTCCTGCTTCTCCTTGTTGGGAAGAGCCAGATGAGGTGGCTTGGGCATCTAATTAGGATGCCTCCCAGATGACTTCCTGGTGAGGTGTTCAGGGCACATCCCACTGGTAGGAGACCCCGGGGAAAACCCAGGACACGCTGGAGAGACTATGTCTCTCGGCTGGCCTGGGAACACCTCAGGATCCCCCAGGAAGAGCTGGATGAAGTGGCCAGGGAGAGGGAAGTCTGGGCTTCCTGCTTAGGCTGCTGCCCCCGTGACCCAACCTCGGATAAGCGGTAGAAGATGGATGGATGGATGGATGGATTGAAGAATTTATGACATCTTTAAGATGCAATCTCAGAAGTTTGAACTCTTCTACATAGCCAGAAGATCACATTGCTCACCTTGATTTTCCTTTTGTGTCATTTCCAGCAATGTTTTGCTACTTTGCCGTCACTCTAAAATCTTGTCTTATGTTAAAAAAAAATATTTAAACATCAAAAATGGTGGAGATCAAGGAAGAGTGTTTAAATCCTTTCCAAAGCTTTCTGCCACTGCAGATCCACATGTCACAAACAAGACTATAAACAAAATACAGATTTTTTAAAAATCAAAGAAACTTTTACTTGAGGTTATATTTTCTTCAAGAATATGATGTCAAACATTTAAACAGCTTTACTTTAATGTAGGCATACCTTTACCTTTATGTATGCACTCAGCTGGGAAAAATAAGCAATCTTGAAAATATAATAATAAATACTGTATCAGTAAAACATGTTGGGGACATCCCTGTTTTTGTTTTCTGACATTTAAAGGTACGTACAACAGTAATGATCTTAGGCCTGTCTAAGATGGGTGTTTTTCATCTATGATGCACTGTCAAATATCCTCAGAGCAGCCGTTAATATCCAATATTTGAATTTATAATTCAGTGTCATCTGTCTGTGTCAATTTGGCTGCACTGCTGTAATCAGTGTCTGAACCAACACAAGCACAACAGTTTGTGATTGATGTCATTATTACTAATTTAAAAAAACAAAAAACTTTCTAATGTTTTCTTCTCAACTTCTCTTTGCTGATTTAGTCACAGTGTCACCTCTACCCATCTGCTGTAAACACTCTTTTATTAATTAATTGTTGGTAATTTGCTTAACATATTGGTTTGAACTGTGCCAATGCAATTATCAAACATAAGTAATCTGATCGGATTTCAGCTATAGGTTTGGATTAAATCTTAAAAATGGGTTGTTAAAAAAGAAATAAAAGGATTACAAAATCATAACACGCCATGTAATCCAGCTTTGGTTCTGATCCGGACCATTACTTCAGTATGTGTTTTTCAAAACTTCTTAGTAGGATTGGAATAACTGTGACCAAAAAAATCTGAAGTATTCTGCTGGTATCAGTAACACAGGGGTTTTAAAACTGTACATATACTAAAACATGTATATTATATAGCATATGTACATTTACTTAGATTTTGCACTTAATGTGTTTGACTGCTAAAATGATGGAAAAGTTTTTCAGTACAGTAAAATAAAGAGATGATCTTAAAAAGTTGGGTCTAAAGTTTATCTAATCTTGTAACAATAACTTCCAGTCAATAATCATCATATACTACTTTAAAACCATAGACTGTATATAAAAATATACAGTCTATGTTCACAATATCCACAATGTATTTCTAAATAATGTGCTTATTTGTTTCAACTAATGTATATAAACTTAATGTAATAATCTATTTATTTGGTGTGTATATATTGGTTGTGGGTCATACTGTTAAAAAGAAGCTGACAATGTTTGTATGTTTTATTATTTCTAATAGAGAAAGACTCTGTTTTTCCTCACATAGTCGCTCATAGTGAATTACTAACACAGATGAGGTCATCTTGAAAAATGTGTGTATGGATCAGGGTAATCCAATCCAGAGCGACTTTAAAATCCAACCAGAAAAGAACATCGTGATCCACATGAAACTTACTCAACAGCGGGGCCTCAGTCTCGCACCAACTTCCGGGTTGTGAGAAAGGGGCGGGGCTAACAGACTTCGGTCAGAACAACGGATGAAGCAGAATTTTTCCTTTATGCGATTTACAATGCCACAAACTCGACTTTCCTCTTTCAGCTGACAGTGTGGATACACAGACTATCGGACAGCTGCACTGAAGCATCGCATGAGATTTAAATCCGATGTAAGTCAATTTTTCGCTTTTCATTTTCGCTGTGGAGGCCGTTTGTTTTTCTACCACTCTGTGTTTTTATGTAACAGAGTAACAAAGTTCGGACTGGTTACATCTCTCTCGCTGATTGATGTTACTATCATCTAAGGATGCAAAGTGACTCCAAAAACTTTTCTCGGAGTCTTCTTTACTGTACAGACTGAGACTCAGCCCAAATTATTGTCATGTGAATGTCACTGGTCTGTTTCTGTCCTCACTGACCTTTACTCAGCTGACATTATAACGTCAACTTTTTTCACAAGAGGCCCTCGGTACAAGAACCCACTTTGACTGCTGTCACGTCACGTTGTTGTCTCTGTGGTAATTTCACAGAGTTGTTGGTTGGTGAAGGAGCTTCAACCATGGTGCAGGAATACCAGTCCCCTGTCCGGGTCTACAAGCATCCATTTGAGTTAATAATGGCGGTGAGTAGTGTGGTGCAGTGCTATTAAGAATTGTGTACCTATGTATCACCTATATATTTAAAAATCAATATTGGAAAAATGCAAAATCTTACATAACTAAACTGGAAGTGTAGCTGATCTCTTTTGACATATTCTACTTTTGTTCTAGTAAAAATAGAAAATGAATAAAACGTTTGCACTAGATTCTATGGTTCAGTTGTTGCAATGTAAAGGAGACAATGTCTGTCGCCCTGTCAGCCTCCCAGGATCATCTGTCTCATTGTTGACGTTGGTTGACTGTCAGTAAAAGCTGTGTGTGTTGAGTGCCTGGGCAGAATACTGTATATATACCCTCTCATCTGCTCTGCTGCTGCTGTGGTAAATATAGTATTCTTCACTGCATGCATACTGTGAGCAAGCACTTCACAGAAAATGGTTTTTATTCCTCTTTGTTCAGTGTATTTTTGCCTCCTCAATACACCCAAATGTTGAATATTAATGAAAGAAGTATTATTACACATATATCTCAGTAAACATGTGCATTGTTTTGTTGTCAAAGGATGTCTAAATCATTATCTCTGAATATTTCAAGAATAGGTATCGGTAATGTTATATAACTTTAATTGTTGGGCTGTTTTTCTAATAGATGTGGACAGCTGACAAAGTGTAGATGATGTAATGCTAAGATAAGAAGCAGCCACCACAGAGTCCATCAGCAGTGAGGTTTCCGGCTGTATTTATGTAACCTGAAATAGATTTAGATATTATTGCAGTAATATTGGAGACAGAGAAATACACTGGAATTGTAACAGAGATTTAAAATGTCCGTATAAGACGATGGCTTTTCTCTGAATGTAAAATATTTCACTGTGATACTGGTGTCTGTTCACTAGAAAACTACCACTCAGGGCTTTAAATTCACATAAGACTGGGAACTCTGGGCAAAGCAAAAGTAGGACAAAAGTAAATAAATGTAGATTTCCATGAGAGGCGGTCTGATTTCACCCACTTTCACAGTCTGCTCTGGGTGTTGTTTCTTGTTCTCTGAAGTTACATATTAAGCCAAAGGCTTATGCAATATCCTCAGCGTGTGGTGAAGACTGTGAAGCTGCAGTGACACTTTGTTCTGCAGCGACGACTTCTTTACCCCACAGTCAGAGTTAACACAATAGACCGTAAGGTTAACGCCGACACAAGCGTCATTTGATGCCTTCCCATAAAACATTGGTATAAAATTTGAACTGCAGGTTATAGAAGAGGTTGTCAAAATAAACCTTTGCGAAAACGAAATAATTGCTCCTATGAGAAAATTCAGGCCCCCACAGCATAAAGGTGAGAATCCAGTGAACGGTCTACCACCTCCTCCGCTCCCATTTATCTCTGAGCTTTCTCATTAGTCCCCTGGCTGATCCTGCCACTGACAACTTATTACTCCAGCTAACAGTCCTAATCGGTGTCCTGCATATTACTGAATGCTAAACTATTGAGGACGTTGTTGTCCCTTCCATGACACCTCTTTATGACTCTCCTGGATCTTTATAACAGAGCAAAAGCTTGAGGTGGGGTTTTATAAAGCTACTCCAAGCAACCAATAATATCACCTGAGGAAATGTAACAGTGTTCATACCGCACAGCTACAGTCATTAGTTTGTTATTTGCATGTGAAATAGTGGAAACTCCTCTTTAATGATGTTAAACTTCCACAAATCCTCTGGTCTGCTGAGTCAAAAACATCAGAGACTCATTTTTCAATGTTTTGTGTCCCCATATTGTGTACGTGTCTGTAACTCCACGAGGAATAGGCAGGACAAAGATTTCAATTTGTCTGCAATCAGTGAAACATATTGTTTTTTTATTGCAATGTGTCTCAGCAATGCTGCTTATTTACCTAAGAGACATTCCCCATTAATTTTCTCAGTGAATAATTTCATCTTATTGATTAGATTGCTCGTATACTATGTTGTATCAGTGCAGGCGGGATGTGTGTGTTTGTGTGTGTGTGTGTGTGTGTTTGTGTCTCAAAACCTAGCACTTAATTTGGAGGAAAGAAATTATTGAAAATTCTGCTGCCTTGTGACTTTAGTCTGTTTGAATTTGATAACAGTCAGTTTAGCTTTTTAAAAATTCACATTTTAAAAGTCTTGGATAACCGGGCCAAGTGACTAAACTTCATAAAACTTAAAATATGATTTGCTATTCTAACACATCACACAAGCAGCTCTCCATAAAGATCCAGTTCCTCCCCGGCCTTTGGAGACTTGTCAATAGTTTGTTAATGGAGGCTGCACTGCTGCTAGTTACATAGACAGAAGGTTATTATTGCAGATCCTGAAACGCCTGCTCAGTGACTCAATCAATACTGGCAGGTGAGCCCTGGTGAAATTGGCTCGGACAGATGGTCGTATGCTGTGGGCAGTAAAACACAAAGCAATCAGTGCTTGTAAAAGTTGGCACAGCCGCGGGTTGTAGCTGTGGACAAAATGTAAAACTTTAATATGCATTTAAATAAACAGTTAAAGCTACTAACAGTTAAATGTGTTCTTACCTGACACAGAAATCATGTGCGCTGAGTCACACGCTGTTCTGTTTTGTCTGCATCACTGATTATCATTTACTTTTATGGCACATACAAGTGATCCTGTTGTTATGGTTGCTGCCTTTCTGTCCAAACAGAGAGCTGTAGCTCAGAGGCCAAACCCAGGATTACAACAAAATGAACAGAGCAAAGCATGCAGTCGATGCTGGAAAACATCAGAAAAGGACTGTTTTCTCATGTAGCCACATTTTATTTTATTCCTTCCTTTCAGGCCTATGAGAGGCGGTTCCCAAAGTGCCCACTGATCCCAGTGTTTGTGGACAGTGAGATTATCAACCAGAGCCAAAGTGGGGATGGGACTACGCTGGTGACTGAGAGGCGCTGTACCATCGACATTGAAGCTCCCAGACTTCTCAAACGGGTACCTCTCCTCTCCACTGACGGAAATGAAACAAACAAGTGATGCTGCAATTAGATTATTGGGTATTCTGTTGTCTGAAATGTGATCATGTCCAATCAACTCCTCACATAGATCGCCGGTGTAGACTACCTGTACTTCATCCAGAAGAACACTCTGAACCGCAGAGACAGGACGCTTCACATTGAGGTCCACAACGAGACCTTTTCCAACAGAGTCATTGTCCGTGAGTGCTGTAACTACACGGTGAGTCTCAGAACGTGATCATCAGGTGCTCACAGAGTCCATAAAAGCTTTATTTCTTTGTTTTTGTCTCTGTTTTATTGTTACTGTGTACCACTTTTACAATGCCTTGTGCTGTTTGGATGACACGGAGCCTTCATAAAAAGCAATACCATGTGCGATGCATGAATTGTTTATTTTAGGTGATCCTCCAACAGTGTGCTCAAGGCACTGAGCAGCTAGTGTCACCAGGTGGTGTTAAAGTTTGTGTTGTTGCAGTCAGAGTCGCTCCAGTAATACAGATAACCCACATCACCAGTGTAATTTCTGCTGTTTATGGTGTTAGTTTAAAGTTGGATATGAACTTTTTGTACTTCATACCTACAGTAAATTGGTCATTTGCAAAGTTGAATATCTACCAACATATTTATCTATACATCTTGTTGGATTGTGTTTCACCATCTGCATTTTCTTGTGTTATGATATATAACATATTTTTTAAAAAAGATAAAGATCAGAGTTTGAAGTAGAGTCAGGATTTACATTTTTGTCCTCCCCCACAGGTTCATCCAGAGAATGAGGACTGGACATGTTTTGAACAGACAGCCAGTCTGGACATCAAGTCCTTTTTTGGTTTTGAGAGCACCGCAGAGAAGATAGCAATGAAACAGTATGCTAGCAGCATTAAAAAGGTCAGTATATAAAACTTCATTATCTGTGATTAATAGTATTTACATTATAGTTTCACATAAACTTTATAGAAACTAAAATTGTGAAAATTTGCCTTCAGTATTTTTCACTATCAGAATAACCCAAGCTCTCTTCTCCTTCAACTGTAGGGTAAAGAAATTATAGAGTACTACCTCAGAGAGCTGGAGGAAGAAGGAGTAACTTACATACCTCGTTGGACCCCCTCGGTCGTGTCCGGCACTGTGACTGCAAGGCTCCAGCTGCCGCCTCCCTCTGCTGCCAGAGCCATCCCAGTGAACAGTGCCAGGGACGGGCTGCCCAGTAAAGACCCAGCCTGTCCCACAGAGCTAGTGACTGGTTCTCCTGATGGTCAGTGTACTCACATTAGTCGTGAGACACAAACCAAAGGGACAGTGTATAAGTTAAAGTATGTGTGTATGATATGACTGGTTTATCGTACGTATATTTACTGAAGCAAGTTTTCTAGTTGAGTTAATTTTACAATTGTGCAACACTTCAACCAGAGAGTTTCAGTCTGTAAACAATAAAATCAGTACAATCATTCTCCAACAATGGTGTCATTGAGACAACAGAACCAACATTTCAAGCCTCATGAAAACACACAACTTGATGTTTTACATCTTGTTGGTGCCGCCTGGTTAATTAATTTCAGTTTAGTGCTGTAGTACTTGTCATCTCCTTTCAATGCATGTGATATGTGCTAACATTTTGCTGTAAATGTGTTTTGCCCTGCAGATAAGTTGGATGCTGACTACATCAGACGTTACCTAGGTGATTTAACGCCTCTGCAGGAGAGCTGTCTTATTCGACTGCGTCTGTGGCTCCAGGAAACCCACAAGGGCAAGGTCACATATACACAAACCCAGTTTCTTTGACAACAGATCAGTGTGTGCAATTATGTGCAGTACAGTGCTATTTCGAAAAACGCTCACACAATCACTGCTTTTGCTCCCACACAGATTTCCTTGTGCACATTTCTATGTACACACACTGTACTGTAAACTGCAGATTACAGTAACTGAACACCCCTCACCTGTTGTGTACAGATTCCAAAGGATCAGCATGTGCTGCGCTTCCTGAGGGCCAGAGATTTTAACCTGGAGAAGGCCAGGGAGTTCCTGTGCCAGTCACTCACCTGGAGGAAGCAGCACCAGGTGGATTTCCTGTTAGACACATGGGAGCGTCCTCAGCTTCTTCAGGATTATTACACTGGAGGCTGGCACCACCACGACAGAGGTACTGAGTGAGCAATGCTTCTGGCTGCTTCATCTAATTCCACCTTATGTCACAGGTTACTTCTGTTATTGTGAGGTTTGTCTACACTGAAAATGAACACTTACCAGTGAATGTAAAAAGGCAGATGGAATTAGTCTTCTGTATTTGTATAGAGCACATGGGTTGAATTGGCTTGTAAATTATTGACTGTGAAGTCTGAGCACCATCTGTCATAACTCCCATGTTTTAAAATGAGTCATTGCTTTGAGCAGCTCAGCGAATTTACCAGGTTGGAGTTAAGACTTGAACACAATTTGCCTTTTTATATGACTTTGTTGTACAGCTAGTGATTTTTTATTTTTTTTTTGGGTGTGTGTGATACATTGTTTAGGTGGCCGACCTCTGTATATCCTGCGTCTGGGTCAAATGGACACTAAGGGCTTGGTACGAGCCCTGGGAGAGGAGGCACTACTGAGACAGGTGACATGAATTTTTCATTTTCATTTGTCATATCTACAGTTGCATCAATGCTACAACTTTATAACTGTGACACAGGTCCTGTCCATCAACGAGGAGGGACTGAGGCGCTGTGAGGAAAACACCAGAGTCTTTGGTCGACCCATTAGGTGCCTAAATATATATTTTTAATCTGTCTGCTTCTCATAGTGGCTGTAGATGGTATATAATGTGTGTTTTATTGTATTGGTCAGCTGTTGGACTTGCCTGGTGGATCTAGAGGGTCTAAACATGCGTCACCTGTGGAGACCAGGTGTTAAGGCTCTGCTGAGGATCATCGAGGTGGTTGAGGCCAACTACCCTGAAACTCTGGGTCGCGTGCTCATACTGCGGACTCCCAGAGTTTTTCCAGTGCTCTGGACCCTGGTGAGAATAAACTTCTGCAGTTAACTTTTGATGTGCTTCCATTAATGCGTGAGTTTTTTTTTAATTAATGATCTGATTGCAGATGGATGCATGAAGCTGTAGAGTACAGACCCAGAGATGGCACCGATATGAATTGTAAATAGCTGGGCGCAATCCAGCCACAATGCAGCAAATGATGAACAAAGACAAAATGGAAAGGAAAAGCCGAAAAATCCAATAATGACAAATAAAGATAATTATAGCTGTGCAATATTCAGAGACTTAACTGATCCCCTGGAGGGGACATTTAATCATATTGCAATATGCAATAGTGTAGTTTGCAGGATAGTAATAGCATTCAGCATAGAAAAAAGCATAAGTAGTAATTTATGCACACAAATATATGATAATAAACCAAAACAATAATTAAAGGACCTAAAGCAGTGCTCAGTCGATGCATAATAATGGTGAATTTTTCTGGGCTGTAGCAGCTGCTTTCTGGAGATGTAAAAGATCCACAAACTAATCTTTGACAAATAGATAAGGAAATCACAAATGGTAATAGAAAATGAGCTATTATGACAATTAAATCAATATAAAATAGGCACAGATGCTTAGTAACATCATCAACCAGCCAACCCATTTATTCCTCTTACATGAATAATTCACTGACGATGGATCGACTTTCACAATCCATAATAAGTGACCCTGCTGTTTCTTGCTCGTTTGTTTTCAGGTCAGCCCTCTGATTGATGAAAATACTCGTAGGAAGTTCCTTGTCTATGCTGGAAATGACTACCAGGGTCCGGGAGGCTTAGTGGACTACATTGACAGAGAAATCATCCCCGACTTCCTTCGAGGGGACTGCATGGTGAGGCTATGTCTATAATACTCTCATCTCTGTTTTTTTTTTGTTTTTTTTAGCCATGTCATCTTGGTTAAATAATGTCAATCAATTAATCACCAGCATGTGGGTTTATTTTGTGACATCACATCTTCTGCAGGAGACAGACTGTGTACAAACTAAAACCACTGATGCAGGATGGTAAAGCAGCCTTTTGACTCTGTGTTGTTTTGTGCTGGATGAATGATGGACGGGAGGCCGGTGTCTATTTTTGTACTGCAGGTTATTGTCGGACTGGTCAGTCAGCAGCTGGCTCGCTTCAGTTGATTCAAACAGAGCACGAAATAAAACATCAATTCTTTTAAGCACAGCACCAAAGCAGCTCTTTTCATTTAACTGCTTGATTTCTCATCACAATCCAACCTCCGCACAGGAAGTAATATTTACACTTCCTTTTGGCATTTCAGTAAGTCACACAAACATGTTTATACTGAGGAGATGATTTCGCTGTATTTGTGAGGCGTGTTGACCTCAGCAACTTCCCACTCAAGTACTTATCAAACTGATGGCATTTACCTAGCGAGAAGGGCATCCACTAAACCTCCATCAAACACTGTTACACTTAACATCAGTTTCTGTTCAGCCCTGGAGTCAGCTACTCCTATTAGCATGCATTAATGGGAGTTTTCTGCTTTTATCATTGATTGATTTTTCTTCTGCCCTTTCCAGTGTAACATCCCTGAGGGAGGTCTGGTTCCCAAATCTCTGTACAGGACAGCAGAGGAGATGGAGAGTGAAGAAAACTGCCTGTTGACCGACTCCATCTATAAGAGCGCCAGCATCTTCAAGGGAGCTCCATATGAGGTGCAACTTTTTACCATGTGTCAGACTTTATGAGGATGTAAGAGAAGAAAGGACCACTGCTGTAGTAGATTTTATGCATTGGATTAGGGCGCCACCAAGTGGAACACATCTCCACTGCATGCTTAGATAAATCGAATGATAAATGGCTCTGCAGTCTGCTGCCCTGCCGTGTTTCTAATCTCCTTACATCCTTCTGCAGATGGTGATTGAGATCACAGAGGCCTCCTCCGTCATCACCTGGGACTTTGACGTGTCTAAAGGGGACGTGATCTTCAACATCTACCATTCCAAGAGAGCCCCTCAGCCTCCTAAGAAAGACACGCTCGGGGCTCATGGCATCCCGTCCCTGGGGGCTGTTAACGCTCAGCTGATAGACAGGAGCTGGGTGCTGGGCCAGGACTACAGCATGGTGGAGAAAGCCCTCACGTGCAGAGAGGGAGAGAGCGTACAGGTGAGAGAAGAAATGATGCTGGAGATATAGAAAGAGAGAGAAATCTGAATTTATCTCCACTCAATCTGTGAATTGTTTTTTTGTAAGTAAACTTGTTTGTTGCATTAAAGTGGTTCAAATTGATCCCTGTTTCTGATGTTAAACAGGGCTCCCACATAACGCGCTGGCCTGGCTTCTACATCCTCCAGTGGCGCTTCCACAGCTCTGCAGCCTGTGCTGCCTCCAGCCTGCCTCGTGTAGATGATGTGCTGGCCTCTCTGCAGGTCTCCTCCCACAAGTGTAAGATCATGTACTACACCGAGGTGCTGGCCTCCCATGACTTCAGGTCAGTTTATTTATTCTGCTCAGCTTTTATTCCTCTGGCCCTGCCATGTTTTCTTCGTGTTGTGCCGAAGCTGTCTTTCACTGCTCCTTTGTGGGTTTTTCAAAATGCTGGGATATTTCTGGAAACTATTTTTCTGAGAAGCTTGATATATATATGCACTTTTCATGCCTTTTGAACACCCAGTATGTTACGTGTTTTTGGGTTGTTGTTCGCGATTAATTAATTGTCTGAGAGTTAACATGTAATTTGTGTTTCTTTACTGCTATTTCTAGGGGATCCATGACCAGTCTGGAGTCTTGTCATAGTGGCTTCTCTCAGCTAAGTGCTGTCACTACCTCCTCTAGCCAATCACACGCCAGTTCCACCATTTCAAGGTAGCATCTGTCCAGCAGGTGTCAAAACGATAACCAAAACTCATGACCCTCAACTCTACTCGTGCCTTGTGAATTTTTTATTATTATCTTTTTTTAAATCAATGATATAACTTTAAATTTAATCTGACCATAAAAGGTAAAAGCAGTGTGTTTTTTTTTTATTATTATTAATGTTTGAGTAACTGTTGGTTTCTAAAACAAATGATACACTCGTTTTGTTTGTGTAATTGTGTAGTGTAATAATGCAACAACACAGTGAAAATGTCCAATATATCAGTTGTAATTTGACATTACAGAAAATAAAAAAGTGTTGTCCTGGAAGCAGGAGTTTTTGATTTAATGTGAGAGGTTAAAAGTAAAAACAAAAATCAGTTTGATGCAGCTTGTATCCTTGGTGTTGCTTTTATTGTCCACAAGATGTCAGTGTGCTCTGTGACTAAAACTGAGATCTGCAGTGTACTTAACACTTGGGGTTTAGCTCACCCACTTCATCTGGTTTCCTAAAAAAATAAATAAAAATGTTAGAATAAAGAATGTATCACAAGAATAAATATTGACGTCTCCAGAGAGTGTCTTTGCCGGTGTGGATAAGTGATGACGGGGTATTATTCATTTAAAAGTAATAAGTGAGGTGTTAGGAATGAGGAGGTAATACGAAATCTTTTAAAATATACAGCACTCTCTAGATTTCATGTAATGTTGTTTTTTTGGGCTTGTTAGGCATAGCTTCTGTGTTTTTGGAGGCAGATAATTTGAATGCAATATAGTGCGGCCCCTTGTGATCTGGCAGAGGGCCAGGCAGACAACCGATTTACATAAAACTTTAATTTCCATAAAGTTATCAGATGCTTCCAGCTAAAGCTTAATTGAATTTCCCTGTGTTATATTTTTTTTTTTTTCTTTGTTTGCAAACTTGTGTCAAGTTGCTGCTTATCCCAACACTATTCAAAGTCGGATGGATTGAGTTTTTCTGAGGGGCTGATTGAACAGAAGCCTGACTTTGTGCCGGCGTGTCAGGGTTGTTAGAAAGAGGAATTGCCCTGGCTTTGCCAGAAGCTTATTTACTGAATTACTCAGCTTGCTCTAATGACCTCCCAAGACCCCCATAGTCCACATAAATAATCGCAGTTCTTTCTCCTGAAATGCCTAATTTGCTATTAAAATCTCCTCTTCCTGAGCACTTATGTGATTTAAGGCTGGTCTTCACAGGCTTGAAAACAAGGTCTATTATACACATAACATTTGGTAAGCAAATTGAATCCTCAATAATGTATCGCGTCAAAATGTAGCCACCTGTTTGGTTGACCTGACGCAACCTTGTGAGGGAATGAGGCTGACTTAGAGCCACCGAGACCATCACTCATTGCAATATGGTTTTATATGAATGACACTGCAGCCAGCTCTGTGAGGCTGTACTTTGGCACAGGGATAAATACTAAAATCCAACATGCTGATACGACACGTGGTGTCATTGTAGTTCAGCATACAAACACTCGCTAATTAGCATTAAACACAAATTGCAACTGAGGATGATGGGGCTGTCATTTGTTTTGCAGGTGTTTGGTTATAAACTGAATTAAACTGACAGACTGATGGCACTAGATGAGATGAGAAGAGATCCCCAGAGTTCTTCTAGTTCATCCTGATGAGGCCAAATTAATCTCTCTACCAAATTTTGCCTTAAGTGATCCAATATTCTGTGAAACATTTTAGTGAAAACAAAACATGTTTTGCAATGTATGCTCATTCATAATTTCTTTTAGGGACCATAAATTTACAAAATCTCATGGTAAATCTGTCAAATATATTACTCACAGGGAACAGCAGAATAATAAATAAGCAAGAAATAAGTAACAAAGTAATATCAATGGGTGGAAACAGAAAAGCAGGATCAATTTAATGTGTGAGCAGTATATACTAGATAAACAATAATAAGACTAATTTACACCATTAAAGGGGACATATTATGGAAAATCTACTTTTTAAAGTCTTATATGTATTGTTTGGGAAGCCCAATCTCATTGTTGTGTGAGCTGCTTGAAGAGACATACCTGTGGTAAAACGAGCTGCTCTGGACTCTGCTCTACTGTGACGCAACAGTCCCACAGCATCCTAAGTGTAGGATCCGCCTTCTTGGATTTCTCCGTTACAAGAGACGTTTTTCCACGACATGAGTGCACCCAAACTTAGTTTTGAGTTGTAAAAACCCACACATTTCATTACACAGGCTGCCAGCCTCACAGTGGACTGGATTTGTCTTATTTTCGAATACTGGCGTTGCGCTGGTTTCCTGGTTACAGTGACGGCGTCATTATGTCGAGAGCCCCTTAAAGCGACAGGCACCTACAAACAGCCCATACTTAGCAGAGGTGATACAGAGTGTTTTTGAAGCAGACTGAAATACCAGATCAAAGCAGAGTTTCACCAAGAAACGTCACAGACATGTTCTAGGGGCGTTTAAGACTTATTTAAACTTCCCTGAAAACTAGTATATGTCATCTTTAATGATTTTTCTTTTTTGTTTTTTGGTAAATGGAGTACATTTATATAGCGCTTTCATGACCTAAGCTAGGTCCCAAAGCGCTTTACAAGTCAACTCATTCACCCATTCACACACACTCACACATCAATGGCTACCAAGCTGCCATGCAAGGTGCTAGCCACCACGGGGAGCAACTTAGGGTTCAGTGTCTTGCCCAAGGACACTTCGACATGTGTTTTTTCTTCAAAACTGATGAATAAATAAAGGGTGACCCAAAAAAAAGGGGAATTTTTGAAGTGCATGGCAGTGGCAGCACTGCGAGACAAAAATGAAAATTCCATCATTGTTTCTTACATGGCATCTTTAAGGTTTCAATTAGTATGAATAAAATATTTTTCTTCCATCACTCTTGGTTTTATTGGATTATTAAAAGATTCCCGTTTTTTTTTTTGTGTGTGTGTCACCCTGTAGTTGAAGGAAACAAAACCTCCCCTTGTAATGCAGGTGACTTATATTTGTCCCAAATACCTACGCTGTGGAGCTACTGCACATGTATGGATTGATTTTGTCTTCATGATGTATTTTCCATGCTACAGTCAAAACAGAAAACTGGTGTTTACAGTGCCCACTTCAACAGTATTCACTTCAAGCATCACGACTTGCTTTTTGTGCTTGTGTTTTGTTACAACAGGATGAAAAGTTCCTTTTTAAAAGAGAGATTTTTCTCTTCTAATGCAGGAGAATTGACTTCTCTCTGCACCTAATGTTTGTCCTGCTGTGTAGAAAAGTCACTCATGTATAAAATCTCTCAGGAGAAGAGAAATCACTTCCTCACCCTGCATTTCAACATCTCATCTCTGTTACTCCTCGGTTGCACCACAGAGCATCAGAGGTATAATAACAAGGAGATTATGTGGAATTTGCCTCTGAAGAAACAAACCTGAAAATCCAATCCATATTATAACACTGTAGGAAACTTCACTCTTCCTTGAACCTCACCCATAAGCTGCCGACTGAATGAACTTTCCCATCACAGTGGCGATGTGTGTGTCTGGGGGAGCAGCCGCATTATTTCAGTATTGAATAAAACTGCAACCTAGATCTCTTAATTCTTTGATGCGCACGGCAGACAGAAAGAGGGCTGCATTGATAATATGCTGCTAAAATAGTCTCAGATTTGTTGTTCACTGGGAATATGTACATGATAATGAATTATCTTTTTCAGAAATACCAGACTTCAGCATCATGGGACAGCAACATGGGACTGTTTTTTTGTATTTACATCTCATGCATAGAACAAAAAATAGCAAAAAGAAAGGAAGTTGTACTTTGCGAAAACAATGATTCATGCACCACTTCTCCATGTCAACATATTTCTTAGAATCTATTTGAAAGGCCTGACAAAGTGAAGCGGATCTATTAAAAGCAGCTAGGGTTGACTGAGCACCCAGCAGCTAAACTACAACGCGACCCAACCAAATTCAAGCTGAAAATCACTTGGAAACTACTTATTGTTCCACCGATTTTCTCCATCCATCAAACATTGCAGGGCAAATGGCTTTTTTCCCACTCAATTTGATCATAGAAAAGAAAATCTTATCCGACTAAAGGTTGTGGAGCCTCACTGTAGTGTGGAGCCTCATTAAAACCTAAGCCGTGTTTCATTTGCTTCCTTCTGACAATCTTGACCTTCCCACTAATTGAAAAGGAGAGTTCTGGATTAGTGCACTAAATTATTTTTGGAAGCTTGATACACTGCAAGAGAAACTTTGTCTGGGATTGTTTGTCTTGTTCGGACAAACTGTGCATCTCAAACCGCCGCCGGCCGCCTTGTTTAACCGTGAAGTGTGGAACCTGCAAAAACAGTCAACGTTCACGCCTCCTCCATCTGAGTTGTAGACCTGTCTATTTAACTAATCTCACGTCGGCTGGGTTGGAATTCATTTTCTGACTTGATGTACTACTGGGCCTGATTAATATGTCCACAAACAAATAGATACAGTCACGTCTATTTATCTCTGATGCTTCATACCATGTCTCATATCTTCTACCATTGATTTTCTCCGCAACAAGAGAGACCATCAATCTAGCTTCAATTTAGGGCAATTTCTGAGCACTGCCCTCATTTGCAACAAGGCTCTGCTTTAGTCATGTGTCGTTTTCATTGGTTTCCGAACATCAGACCTGGTTTTATTTCTCCAGTGTTTTCTTGGCTCACTGATTTCTACAGCTGACATTTCCGTTGCTCTCGCTCTAAAACGGGCGCTGAACTGTACAGGTCAGTGTGTGCCCGCCCTGCTTAAATGTTACAGCGACAACACGCTCATTTTCCCATTTACCAGTGTGGACAGAATACTCCAACCAACTTAAATGGTATCTTCTGTAATGTCACAAAATTGATTGCTTGAAGAAAAAAAAAAGTAGAGCCCATCAATTTAAACTATCTTCTGAGTGTATGTCGATATAGTGTGAAAGCCAGCACACATGACAGCCACAGTCGAGGCACTTTTGAAAGGTTATACGAGTAAATTACATTTTTTTTCTACATTACCTATACAGTGCTGTGAAATAGTAATGGCTACTACAGATATCTTCTATTTTTGTGTAGTTGTCCCACTTAATGTTTCAGATCATTAAACTAATTTTAATATATAAAATGACAAAAGAAACCACAAGATGCATTTTTATATGATTATTACATCTGTTAAGGGAAAAGTGCTGTGCAGCTCCATCTTGCTCTATGTGAAAAAGTAATTACCCTCTAAACTTATGGTGCATTTACACTGGTACCTACTCGCCTCGGATTGCTTGGGATCGGCCCCCCTGCAGAGGATCGTCCTTCCTCCGTGTAGCTGGCCGTCATTCGTGACGTCATCTTTTATGCGATTCTTTCGTTTCTGACCGCGCCGTCCAGCTCCCGCTGAATTTTCTCATCAGTGACTAATGACAGAAAGGTTTGCACCTCGTCCTGAGTCCATGGGGCCGGATTTCTAACCGATGCCATTTCTCTTCTTTTTGTTATTTCAAACACGTCTGCACGGTTTGCTGAAGATTTAAAAATGGCGTGTTTGTGGGGACAGATTACGTGCCGCAACTATGACGCAACGACGCAGTGACGATTCCGACCAATAAGATTTTAGTACCTGCTGCGACCTGACCAGATACTTTTTTTGGAACTGCAGGAGAGGAGGTACGAAAAGTTGTACCAGCTTCCAAGTTCCAGGTACTTTTTTGCCAGTGTAAATGCGCCAAAACCGAAGCAAAGCGAGTTGGTACCAGTGTAAATGCGCCATATGTTGGGTTGTTGTTGGTCTCCCTTGTTGGTCTCCCTTGTTGGTCTACTTTGTTGGTCTCCCTTGTTGGTCTACTTTGTTGGTCTACCTTGTTGGTCTACTTTGTTGGTCTACCTTGTGCTCTCCCTGTTGTCACCTTCCCACCTCCCTGGTTTCCTCCGTGTGCCTTTTACCCTGGACTTCTGTTGGTTTGTACTTCTGTTTAATCATGTTTGGACTATTTGTTTCCACTTTTGGAGTATTGTTTTTTTTTTTTTTTTGTTGTTTTTTTTTTTTGTCCCTGCTTGTACGCAGCTCCCTTAGTTTCACTTATTCACTATTAAATCTTAATTTTACCACGACTCATCTGTCTGCATTTTGGGTCAGCTTTCACCACACCCACAACAAGTTTTTAATTTGAGGAAAAACTTAAGTATGTTTAGATTTTGCAACAGAATAAACTTGAAAGATGGGGAATAACTGGTTGGTTTGGCGTGCCTGTCTGGTTAACTTTGATACCTCCAATCAAGAGAAGACTTGAGCGGCTTCTCTTAGCTGTTACATCTCTTCACCGGTGGTGGTTGTTGTTGTTCTCGTTGTTGTTATTGTTAAACTAAAACTTGCCTTGACCTTAAACAGCTTTAGTTCTTGGTGTCATGGATTCCTCAAGGAAATGTTCCTTTGAGATTTTCCTTCATGTTGCTGTGATTGCATCACATTTCTGCAGATTTGTCAGCTGCTCTTTGATCTCCCATTCACATCCCAAAGACATTTTACTGGGTTCAGCTCTGATGACTGGGGAGGCTACTGGAGTTCACTGGACTCTGAGTTTAACAACATGGTGAATTATCCTGCAGGAAGAAGCCAATTGAAGAGGGAAAACTGTGACTGTTAAGAGATGCACTGGGTCAACAGCAATACTCAGAAAGGCCGTAACACTCAAATTATCCTGCACCATCCCAAGCTTCAGATTTCTGTTTTTGGCTGACAGGAGTGAAGCCCACTGTGGTCTTCTGGTGTTGTAGCCCATCCCGTGAGTCTGGGCTGCTGACAACACTGCTGAGTGGTTATCTAAATTACCGCAGCCTTTCTGTCAGCTCCAACCAGCCTGACCTCTGACCTTTCTCCTCAACAAAGGTTTTTTATTTCACACCATTCTGCTGCCGACAATCACGCCACGGTTGAAGTCAAGGAGATCACATTTTTTCCGCATTCTGAGGTTTGACGTGAACATGAACCGAGACTCCTGACCTTATTGCACTGCTATGATATTATGAGCCAGGTAATTGCATGAATAAGTAGGTGCATAGAGCTTTAAACTAAGTGCCGGGTGAGTGTACGTGGAGGTTATATTATTTCCTCTGCCACACAAACACCAGTCAATACTCTGAAGCTGACATGGCAAAAAAAATGCTGATAATAGATCAATCCTTTTTGTGGTTAGCAGTGTTTCAGAATCGGTTTTGTTGATTTTCTATAAAAGGAAACTCAAAGTTTTTGAAAACAGAAAGCAATTTGTGAATGCATTAGTTTGGGTTTAAGGGAATAATGATTGACACGCATCACTATGCTTTGTTTATATTGTAACTAATCAATCGGTTGCTAAGAAATCAAATCAGAATTAGCTTCCTTTGCCAAGTATTTATGCAGCATAAAAGGAATTTGTATTAATAAAATAAACAGATGTGTAATTAAGACAAGGACAATTGTAACAAATCAGTTGTTAAAGAAATTAGTTACTAAATCTAAAAAAAACCATATTTGATTTGGTATTGATTAAATGTTTATCTATCTATCTATCTCTCTCTCTCTCTATATATATGGGACCTTAACACATTAATCACGATTAATTAATAACAAAAAACCTGGAGGAATCAGATGAAAGCACAACTTTACCATTTATAGTCAATACTCTTCTGAAAAAAGTATTTAAAGTACCGTATTTTCTGGACTATTGAGCACACCTGTCTATAACCCGCTATTGAATTTATTTGAACAGTTCCATGTGGTCCACTCTGACCGGGTCTGATGTGACGACGCTAAATGTATCGACAGCGCGGAGCTTGCTAGCTTGTAAAATGCTAACGAGCTTCGTGCCGCCGATACATGAGCCACACCGGTGTTTAAGTTCAGAGCGTCGGAAAAAAGTAGCGGCTTATAGTCTGGAAAATACGGTACTTAAGATTGCACTTTAACTTTACATCTGTTCAATTTTGGCCAGGGATATTTCCTATTTATTTTCAACTGTTTTGAATTGAAATGCAATTAATTTACTTTATTGCATTTTTCCAAATTGCTGGGTTTGCAATATTCATGTCTGTGTCTATTATTTGATTCGGTCGTCCACTAAAATCCATTATAATTGAAAAATGTTGCATTTTGGGGCAAATATTGTTATGTGATTAAAATGTGATTAATCAAGATTAATTCATTACAAAGATTCAAATTAATTACAGATTTATATATTTTTATTTCAATCAAGTCCCACCCCTAATATATACATATATATAAAATAATCTATCTCACTTATGGAGTTTCAGAAATTGCTGCATGTCTGAAAGGATTTTTTTCCTCATCCATCAAAACCCTCATTAAAAATATTCAAGAAACGCCAAACTACACCAAACAGCTCGTCAGGGGATTGTTTGGCGAAAATTACCCAAACCCCTGATCACCCTTCATAATAATTGGAGGCAGCAGCCTTATTTTTGTTTGTTTGTTTTTTCTCACCGTGAATTGAAAACCAGTCGTCCGTCATCTTTTTAATTCTGCTCTAGTTCTGTCAGAGGGCAGAGAAATGGAAAGCAGGGTTGAGGATTCAAAGCAGCCGAAAGAGAGAGGGAAAAAAAAAAAAAAACAGAGCTAGGACTGTTCACGGCTGATCGGCAGAAATGTCAACCAATGGCGGCTGAACGCAGGCTGCCCTCGTCCTCCCCCCCCCAATCTTGCAGAGTGCTGGTCCCTGTGTGCGCTGTAGTACGTGGAAGAGAGGGGAGATCGAACACTGCATGAAGAACCAGCCTCGCTCTGTCTCTCTCTCTCTCTCACTGTGTGTGTGAGCCGCCAACTACTACTTGCACTGGATTTAAAGCATCTTCAGTACAACCCGCAAGTGGGGATGAAAAGCTATTCAAACTGACAGTCAAAGAAGGCAGAGAAAGAAGAAGAAAAAAAGCAAAGTGGGCATCTTTCTGAAAGCTCTGTTGTGGGGAAGATACTAAAAACAACGTCTACAAAACAAACGTAGATCAGATCTGTTTGGGAAGCATGTATAATTCGGTATGTTTCATCATCCTGTCATGGGTGTTTGCAGTGCTTGTGTTTCCAGGTAAGTCTTCTTCTTCTTTTATTCTGTGTATGTGTGTTTACATCTTTCTGTGTGTGTGTGTCTTCAGCTCCTGTTCACACACAGGGGGTGCACTGTTGAGACGTAGCCTTACACTCTCTCGCTGTCTTATGCTCTCTGTCTTACAAATCTTCTGTCACCGTGACCCTGCAAGGCTCTTTTTTTTGTGGGAAATCCAAAGATGTGAAGTTGATTTTGAGTTCATACAAAAGCTTTCTGTGTTGGTTGAGCCCTGCCATAGATTTCCCCCGCAAGGAGTGGGGAAAAAGTTCCCGTCACCTCACACACTTGTCAGCTTGTCAGTCTTGAGGACGATGACGCTAAGCTGCTGTGTCAAGGATTTTTCCAGCAGGAGTAACTACTTCTTCTGTTTGTTTTGAGTGAATTAAAGGCAGCTACATCTTCTGTTTTTATAAAGCTCATCAATAAAATGACTTTTTGCTGGGTCTTTGTGTAAAAATCTATCATTACGAGCTGCTATTTGAAAGGTGTATTGATCTGCTAATCCCAGGAATGTATGCAGGTGTCGATGATATTGAAGGATTACACCCATGATGAAGTAGCACCCAATCCTGATGTGTTGATGAGAGTAATGGGGGGGTCTTTGTGGGTTTTTTTAAAAATTGCTGAAGTGCAGAAGGGCATTGCTGCATGTACATAACCCCACAAATTTCCTTTTCCATTTGAGTTTCTTTGATGGGGAATCCTGCTCTCGGTCGTGCTGACCAAGCTTCCCGGTGATGTCACAGGGGAACCTGGTGTCCTGACATTACGTCTGAAAATGCAAATACGTGCCCCGAGCCCCCCGGAGTGACATAAATATGTCGCGTCTCTCCTTAAAGGGATTTTATGAAGGAGATTATATGTGAAGGAGGGATATAACATGATGCATGGGTGTGTGCATTTATATTTTATTCTGCAAACCCGGGTTATGCAAAGTCCTGCAAATAACTCCTGCTGACAAAGGAGATTTAAGGCCAATTTGTAACTTCTTACCTCAGCTGTGATGCCATTGTCCAGCTCGTTACATCACATCTTTTAATAAAACATGAATCTGGAGAGACATGTGCTCACAAAAAACCAGCTGCCATTTAAATGTAGCTCGCAGCAGACATATTGCAATAAGGACGTTAATGCCTTAAACCCAGAGTCCTAAAAACTAAAATTCTGGGTTTTACAGTTGTATTAGGTTGAAGGGAAAAAAACGTGAATAAATTAAACATGCATATCTTTCACAATAAAAGCCTGGTTAACGCAACGTTTCTATCATAGACTGTATATAAAAGATGGATGTAGCTGCTGGGTCAAAAGTGAAGACAGTGTGTTAGTGCTAATACCTGCAATACATCAATGGCCACCAAAAATAGTCATTTTCAATCCTGAAATATTGAGTCAGTACATTTTTTCCATAAGTCATTTTAATGTCATTAACTAAAGTCAACTCTTCTTCTCTGTGATCTGGTCCATCTGAAAATCATTTATCATTTAGGAGATATTAGACTGAGAGAAGAGGGGTGTGGTTAGTTTGATTGACAGGTCTGGTCAATCTCGAGTCTCATACACATTGCGCTGTATCCTCAGGTTCAAGGGTTAGTCCCGCCTCTTGACTCCTCCCTTCATATCTAAATATGGTCATTTCTGTCTACATAAAAACCAACATGACGACTACTGTCCTGGTGACTATGTCGGTTATACTGTCTGTAGCTTCTGTCCATGTCAACAGTAGTAGTGGGCTTTTATTCTGAAATTCTTAAGGGGAGAGTTGAGTTTTCATTAACAGGGTAATATAGTAACTTTAATGTTTGGATGTTTCCAATCTTGCTTCAAGTATCAAAATGAGGCTTCACACTGATGTTTGACTCATTGAATTTATCAAACAGTGGAAATTATAAATAAAGTCCAGCCTCTAATACAAGCGGGCCTCCAATAGTGACCAGATACTTATGTAAATGAGGACCAGGGCCTTATAGTGATGATTTACAGTGTGAAGTTAACCACATAACTGCAGAGAACGGTAGCAAAGAGGTAATGTTGAATGAAAAGTTGGAAATGTGCTAATCTGTGAAAAAATTGGTGAAAAAGAGTATTTCAAAATGTAAAAAAGTGTGTCCATGTGGAGTCTTTTCAGGTTCTTTTTGGAGATTTTCTTCAAATGGGAGGCAGGTGTTCGCTGGTATTTTGTTTACAGCCACATGGTGTTGTTGGCGTGTACAAAGACAACTATTTATTTTTTTTCTCTTCTCGTTTTTTTAAAAGAAAAAATGTGTCTACCTTCAAAAAGCCTTCTGTATTTTGGATGCTTTCATAAGAAACTTGTTTCCTTGACGGGGAGACTTTTTTTCCCCATTAGCTAATTTAATTAAATTTAGACTTTTTTTTTGCTCTGAAACAATAGTGAAGTGAATGTGAATATAGGATAGTGAGTGTTTAAAGATGCTGTGCCCAATGATTATACTATGAAGTCATTTTATTTCAGAGTTTCAGACTTTATGCAACAACAACATAAAAAAAAAACATCCATCCCACATTGACCCACTGTGTCCATAGCAGGTGTTGTATTGCACATTAGTGACCGAGCTGTGTTTTTCCAGGCTGGACGAAGTTTGACAAATTGGCTCGGGCGTTGATGAATTTTCATTACAGTGGCTTTCTTCACCTTGTCTATCATCCCAACGCGAGTGTCACGTCTCCGTCAGAAAGCGGTGACAGTACTGACGTCACAGTGAGATTGCATGTGTAGGAGGTGTACTCTCCGAGGTGAAAATGGAGGTCGTACTTACACATACGCACATAGAAAGTATTTGAACTGTTACTGGGAAATGAAGCTTTTTTTTCTTAGAAGCTTGACAACTACTTTCCCCCATCACTCCCTGGGAAAAGTCATTAGTAACACTGCTCGTCTGGCAGTGTAACCAATAATAACTGCGCACGGCTTGATATCTTTGGGTACATTGTTGCCTTGTTTTTGGCATTATTAATTATAGACAACAAACACATGTCCCACATGCTCCTATCATTTATTATAGAACCCCCCCCATCAAATCCACAACAGATGGAATAATGAAAAATCATCTGGCAAACCGTAGGCCTTGGAAGCCATACAATATTTTCTTAGCTTAAATGAACACAAGACCAATTGTAAATGTGCTGTAGGTTGGCTGTAACTCAAAGAGGAATAGCATGAAACGGAAAAAGGAAGACTAAACAGAAATATTCAGAAATAGCAAATGTTTCCAGCGCTGCTCCAATATTTGATATCACATGTTTTGAAGTCAGCCCAAATTAGACCTCCCACAGAACATGCTTACCTCTCACTGCATGTGTGCCCAGCATGCAACTAATGTATGTGCAGCTTAACGACTGCATCCGGCACCTTTCCATTCATTAGGCAGGCTCGTGTTGTATGTGAGGGAATCAGTGTGATCAAAGTTTAGTTTTAATTGCTGTTTGTGTTCTGATTTGCTGAAGTTTTATCAGATGCAGAGATCCAATATTTGATATTAATGCCTTATCTGAAAAGATGTAGACTGATGAAGGCTGATGGTGTATGTGTGTGGCGTCACTGGTCAAGCAGAACATATTTTACAACTCAAAATACTGCTCAGCAGAGACTGATATGTTTCATGTTTCTATTATCTTATCTTGCACAACACACACTTGTAACTTCTCATAGAGGGACCCCAACCAAACTACAAATTAGACACTACCAGTGGTGGACAAAGTACCAACTTCAGTACTTGAGTCAAAGTACTGATACTCATGGTCAAATCTTACTCAACTACAAATAAAAACTACTTGGTCAAAATGTTACTCAAGTTAAAATACTAAAGTACTTACTTTTAAAAATACTTAAGTATTCAAAAGTACATGCATTTAAAAATACTTAAGTATTCAAAAGTACAACGTAAAAGTACATTTTCTAATATCAGTACATTGCTGTATTGTTCTCAGTGCCCGGGTCAATCCCCGACTCTGCTTCCTGTTAACGTGGTATTTTAAGCTGAAAGGGCTTCGATGAAAAGAAAACTCTTTCCTGCAGAGTGTGCATAATACTTTGTTGGTTGACTGTTCGGTTTTGCTTTTTTGTTTTCAAGTTTCCCATCGAGAGGCTAACATGCTGTTTAGCGTTTAAAAAAAAACGTAAAACAACAAAACTGTGCTGTTTCCTGTCTTCCCTCTTTATTGTTCGGTTCCGCTGCCGGTCACTTCCTGCCGATTTGCGCATGAGTGACGGTAACTCTACCTGGACAAACTGCCTGAAACACATTGCCAGCACAGACTGTATATAAAGTAAGTAACCACACACTTCCTGGGAATGTAGTGGAGTCCAAAGTACAATATTTACCTTCCAGTAAGTAAGTTTCCAAAAAAAACAAATACTCAAGTAAAGTACAAATACTGAAAAAATGTACTTAAATACAGTACTCAAGTAAATGTACTCCATTACTGTCCACCACTGGACA
>OOFC01047959.1:0-28681 GCA_900323345.1 Pseudochromis fuscus
GTTTTATGTGTTGTATGAGGAAAAAACAGGCAGCACATCCTCCCGATTGAGCTACAGTGGTTTTGTGCTTGTGACCAACAGAAGGAACTGGCTTCTAAATGTAGCAGCTTCAAATCACTATTCTTCTGCTGCTAACAACTTGTTCAACTCAGATTAGTTTAAAGACTGCTGTAAAAATAAAAAAAAAATAAAAAAAAAAACTTGGCCAGAGTCTGGCAAGTTTCAGCTGAATTTATGATCATTTCACATCTCGACAAATAACCTTTCAAACCAGGTAGAGTGAAGAGGAAGGAGAGGAAGATAGAGACAAAAGTGAAGTAAATAGAGTAGGAAAGTTATTCTGTGTGACCACAGAATAATTGCACAGTTTACTCATTGTTCTCTACAGTTTTACTGCATCAGTTACTAAGTAGTAATTCTCTATGAATCCCCATACAGACAGACATGTGCTGTGTTTAACTCTCAGCAATGAGTTTGTAAAGGAAGAGTCACTGACCTCCGCTGACTGAAATGATGAGGTCATTCCTTAGGTAAACTTGTCGAATTTAGTTGCTTCAACTCAGTCATTAATTGAATTGTATCAAATTAAACTAATGAATTGAGTTGCCTAAATGTAATTATTTTAACAAATTTAAAATAGAATGTTGATGAATTACGTTTAATTTATTTGAAGCATTTTGAGAGATCTGCTGTTGAGGTTTCTGCTGTTGCTCTGAACACGTAGACGCGAAATGAATTTCCTTCAGTGTGCTCAGAGACTTGAAAAAGTGACAGCCCCATTTTTTCCAGTAGACAGTGTCTCTGACCCTGAACCCTTCAGGTTTCACTGTTAATATTTTTCTTTATAATGACTTTTATTTGAATAGCTCCTATAAAAATTGTTCTGTGGGTTAATGCCACCATTGTTTCTATTGAGCTTTGAATTTTTCCTTCATGCATCCCCTTTGATCTTCTGACCAAAACTTGTACAGCTTTCCATAATTTTCTCATTTAGAGATGTCCACTTTAGTGCCATTACAATTATTGTGAAGTTTGTATATGAACTCAGTCGTGTCTTTAAATTGAAATCATGCACACTGATAAGCTCTAAGTGTTTGTTTTCTTCTTTTATCATCAATTAATGCTGCACTTCAGAATTCCACTTCCATGGCTGACCAGCTTCAGCTGTTAGATGCAGTGAAAGTATTTAATTTCTGTCTAAGTTTGACACAAGTTAGATCTCATCAATTTCAGAAAACTCGAAGAATGAGCATGAACAAATATGTTTGTTAAAATTTTCTTGTGTTTGCTCAGCAGAAGATGTGAGTTGTTGGCCCTTTTCAGATTTAGAACCAATGGAACTTTTTCACCCTCCTGAACTGCTTCAAAATGTACCTTGAAATTAATTTGCTACCTTTTAGTCATAGCCCAATACAGTCTGTACCCAAGATGAATTGTATGGTCTTTGATAATAAATACTATTCATCTCATCTCATCATGTCATATCTGACAGAATGATCAGGGCCTCACCACCATGTCACTGAGAGTCTCCATTGTTCTTGCACATCTGCAGACATTTGTAGTTGCAGTAATGATGCACTGCACTTGTATAATTCTACTGGTATAAACTAGAAAAGCATAGTAAACCTCATTCATTCAGGATAAAAATACTCAAAATGAATAGAATAACACCATACTAAAACATACAAAGATGCACAACCATATTCACCTGCTACTGCACATAATCTATCTCTTAACAGCTTTCACTGCATTCGTTGCTGCAGTGTTCAGCTAATAATAAATCTCAGCCTGCATGATTTTTCACTGTGTTAAAGGAGAAGAAAGGTCAACCGCCAGCCCCCACCCAGCTTCCACTGTCTTCATCAACTGTTGCTAAGGCCCAGTGCGTCATGGTTCTGGTATTAGGTAATTGCTACAGCTCTGTTGTTCTTAGCAGAAAATACTTCTTGCACCTTTCAAACCAGGGTCTCGGGGAAAAACAGGAGGGCAGGCCCAGTTATCATCACTCTCTGCCCTTCTTTTCCCCAGTCATGGAAATATAATGATTTCTCCTGCAGTATTTACACGTCAGTTTGGTATTTGTCGGCTGTCCAGATTCTGCAGCCATTCTTTGTTGTTGGTTACATTTAAAACCAAAAATTTATTTATTTTTCCCTTTGGCACCCTCTCTTTCCCATCATGTCCGTCTCTACCGTCTTGCCTTCGGTGCTCTCAAAGCCCCGGGTGCTCCCTGGCAACACACCCATCTATCTGTTTGGTACATTGCCTTGTATAATTATATTACAAGTTCCCTCCACAGAGCTTTAGAATATTTTTTGTTCAGAGAGGCTGCCTGTGTGTTCAGCCATATTGTACAACCCTACCTCACACCCAGGGATGTTCTAGTTCTGCTTTTTGAAGGAGCCTCCTCTACAGCTGCAACCTCTTCACCAGCCTCATCAACTGATTGTGCATCGTCATGGTCACCTCTTTCTTTTCATCCTCACGGGTTATACTGCAGCATACATTACCATCAGCTTCATGACTGTACCCTGTAAATTGTGTGCTTTTCTTTCTTTTTTTGCATATGCAAATGTCACCATTTCACTTGTTTTTTTTTCATTCTTGTTAAACAGAACTTTTACTGATGTGTTTTGCCATTCTAAACTACAAGGGGGAACTTTTTACCAGTGTCAACAGGAATTTAAGATTCTGTCTAAAGGGCTCGTAACAACATATTGCCCTTTCAGCCCAGGAGGCTGCTCACAAATATTACACTTTATATCATTTCTTAAATCCTGATAGGCCTGATCACTCTCACCTCATATACCAACCAGTATGTCTCCACACCAAGTGATTGATAGATCCCATTGCTGTTGCCTTCGATCCTTTGAGTGCTCATAGGGCGAGGGTTAAAGGTCATCTTCATCTACTCACACCCTCTCCACATTAAGTTTGTTCTCTCCTGGCAATTTTTGTAACATCTCCTTGCGTCCTGAACTTCAATCAGCAGCACATCAATCAGGCTGTCGCTGAGACACTGGGCAGTCCCCGTGTCCTATGGCCCCTTTCACCAGCAGCGTCCTTGGGAACATGGGTAACTGTGCTGATTACCTGTCATACTATATTTATCGCTGTCACACATTTATTTATGGTTCCCCCTTGATCTGAGTGAGCCAGCTGTGGGCTCAGCCATTAGCCCTGTTTCTCTATTCACTTCCCCTCCTCTATTCAATTAGCCCTGCTCCCTCATCACCCCACCTTTGCACCTTCTACTTATCCTCCTCATGACTTTTCCCCTTATTTCACCTACTTCTCCTTTCCCCCATCCACCACCCACTCTTTCCCTCTGTCTTTGTCATCCTCTCCACCCTTCCACTGACCACTTACCCCTCTGACATCTGTGAGTCCTCACTGCTCCTCACCCATTGTCACAGCCAGAGGGGTGGTGTTGAAGTGACCGATCTCCCATCAGACTCCACCTAACATCCGAAGGGACGATGTCGGCTCTGGCTGACTTTGTAAAACTTTTTGATGAATGAGAGCGCTGGTGGCCAGTGCCTTTTAAAGCTTACTTCGTTTAGGCTGTCATTGAGACATGTGAGGTGAGTGTGTCATGTGTCACTTTGTGGCGCCCTCTGAATATGGCGTAAGCATTGTAGTACACACTGTATGTTTGACTTTCTACATTATAATACTGACATATACTTGTGGATGGATGGTGGCAGATGATAGCTGGCAGTCTTGTTGCAAATAATGCTTATGTAAATAGAATCGTGGGATTTAATATTACATTTTTTTTCAATAAGCTTTTTAATGTGATGTATTGTGTCCTTTTGCACATATGCTTCTAAAGTACAAAGATCCATTAGATTTAATTGATTTTTGTTTTTCCACATACATTTCTTTGTCTGTCCATCTGGTAGCAACATTACAAAAAAAACAACAAAATAACTGCAAAACACATAACAAGGGATTTTGTTGCAGTGATATGTTGTGTTACCAAAGGAACAATTGATCATGTTGGCCCAGATCAGGGGACAGGATCCTGTCTGACAAAAACTCCCAAAAATATGTTTAAATGTTTTAACAAGCTAGTGTTGCTATTTCACAACAAGAGGGCAGCAGTGTTCAGTCCAGTTTGTGCTCTCTGAGTGCTTTCTAATGGTTCTGTGTTACTGTATGGTGAAGTGAGCGTGGCTCTGCTTGTAAAGACTTGATATTTCAGACCACCAGTGAGGATTTTCCAACCACTGAAGCAAAATCACACCAAAAAATTGTGGTTGTTTTCATGTGATCAAACTCCTCTCAAACAGTCCATGTATTGTTGACCTCACTGTACATGTCAGCTTTATCATTTCCTCATGTACTCAGAACCCAACCAACATTCCAAGGCTGAAATGATTAATTGATTACTCAACTGACAGATCAGTAATTACCAACCATTTCAATAACTGACTCCATTTTGAGCTAAAATCTCTGATACCTGCTTCTCAAATTTGAATATATTGACTTTATTCTCTGCTTTTCTGAGTGTTGGATAGACAAAAAATAAATAAGTTAACCTGGGCATCAAGCAATAACAATGGGCCTTTTTCAATCTACTAAATGCACAAAAATAAAATGACTTGTTACTTGCAGCCTCACAGTTTTCCTATGATAATGGTATTTCCTACACCGTGGTGTCTGTGTGTTGACTACTTGACACAGAAAATAGGGAAACAAAAAACCACACAGAATTATCCCCAGACTATGCAGTACCCCCAGCTCTGTATTGTTGTAGGTTTGAAGGGTCACATCTTGAATGTGTTGATCACTCTCTTATCAAGTTCATTGGCAGCAGCTTTTTACCTCTGCCAAGGAGGTTATGTTTTTGCCGGTGTTTATCTGTTTGTCTGTCAATCTGTCAGTCTGTCTGTCAGTTTGTCTGTTTTCAAGATAACTCAAAAACTTGTGGACAAATTTTGATGAAATTTTCAGGATATGTTGGAAGTGGGAAAAGGAAGAACTGATTTCATTTTGGGGGTGATCTGCAACACCGTCTGGATCCAGGAATTTTTTTAAGGATTCTCCTCACAAAGTCTCTTGATATCCACAAAATATCCATCTTGATATGCTAGCGCATGCGCAGTGCAGTTGCTTGTGCCCTCTGCGCCCAGGTGACGCACTCACATTTTTGGAGCTGTACGTGGACGCCTCCGCGCCTGTCCACTCAAGCGTTTCCTGACGTGTTTCATGACACGTGACACAGACCCTCGTGCACCAACGCGTTCATGCAGATGCGGAAAGTATCAATTGGCCTTAACAGTGCTTGGCGGAGGTCTGCGCTCTCAGAGCGCTTTTCTAGTTATCTCTGTTGTTGGTTTGTCTGTTTAGCTGTTGATCCGTTAGCAACATTACAGAATATCCTTTGTTTGAGAGAGATGCATGACTCAAAGCACAATTGATTGCATCCCTTATAATGGGGGAATGTTTTAAAAAGGTATGACTTTGTCATATCCTAATGGATTTTGTTAAAAACCTGTATCTATTTAGGATGATTAAGATTCTCTACAAACTGTGACAGCTTGGTGGAGATCAGATTTTTGTTGTAAACACAGTAGATCAAAAACAGATGCAAATTAGGATATTTCTTAAGGTCAAGTGATTCCTAACCTCAGTTGTTTGTTTACTGGATTCAAAGTTTTTATAGTGAAAACATGGACTGTGCCTTGGCGGAGAATTGTGATCTCTGAATGCTGTCAAGGTCCATGTGAGTCTACCGCTTAGGTCTTTATTTGTGGCAACAGCTGAGGGAAGTTTTTGTAGCTGCTACGAAGCTGCTATGAAGTAAAAATCAAATAAATTGAACTTTTGGGAAACAATGACCGTCAATGCTCATCCTGTTTTGCTTTGTGCTGTTAAGTTGTTTGACTTAACTTAACCCATCATAATTTAATCCTTTAAACTTCTGTGTAAAACAGTTGCTGTGTTATCCAGCTGATCCTGGGATGTGATACATTTTATATAACTGCAAATATGATATCTGTTGCCCAGAAATGTTTAATCTCACACTTCAATCACACTTTGTATAATTTATTTATTGTTTCATCGGCTTTTTGCTGTCGTTAAACCACCCACATGCTCCTCACCACCGCTGACCTGTTGGTTAAATGAGGAAAATGGGATGAAGTGAAAACATGCAGGAAAATCCAGGCTTTCCTGTCGGGTGGGACAATAACCACAGAGTCAGGGGCTTTGTGGCTTCCAGTGACCAAAAAGTATTTCAGGCCAAAGAGTATACCAAACCCCTTTTTACTATTAAAGTCAAAAGGTAAAGGAGGAAGGGGCAGGGGTGGTATTTGGAGCACAGAACCTTCCAGACCACAACATCCATCACTGAATTCAAACTCTGCCCCCTCTCTCTTTTCTGCTTGAAACAAGAGCAATATTCACAAATTTCTCTCGTCAGACCGTCAATCCTACAGTTATTAAATGGTTACCTGAATTCCCAACAGTGTAAAATGAATGGCTATTAAACATGCCTCTGCTGCTCCACAAACCCTCCCCTGTTTCTGTCGACCCCCCACGGTGGTGGCGCTGGATGGAGAGTCACAAATCCTTCTGAGATGCCAACTCCTACAAAAGTATATTTTTAGCTCTGCACCACACTGGAGTACAGTACCGAATTTTTTCAGGAGTTAACGAAAAACAGAAATAATTTTACCGATAAGAAGAGAAAGAAGATCTGGTGAGACTAAGCTTTTTAAGGCTGACTAACAATCTCTAACTCATGTACTGTATACAGGGAATAACTGTATGATGATCTTAAAAGCCATAAAAATAGACATTAATATGATTTTGGGACCCACTAAACAACCATATGATTTTTAAAACGAGGGAAATTCTGCAAAAAACATGGTTTAAACATTACCTTAGAAAATGAGACAGTAGAATTTCAGGCATGTGAAACCAACAAACTAATCAGAGTTTCAATCTTCAAATGAGAAACAGGAAGAAAAGGCACTAAAGCAAGCCAGATATTATTATTGGCTAAAGTCACAGCCAGTGCTTTCACAGCACTCTTCATTTTCATGTTGAGCTGGAACAGGAAGGGATTTTGACTCCATTGTTTGGGCTGAAAAATTAGAGTAGACACAATGAGTGAGACAATTCAATGAGCCCCACTTCCTCCACCAGTAGCACTAATAACAAATAGGTCAAAAGGCAGAGCCATAATGTCCTGAGAGGATTTCTGCATCTAACAAAAGAGGATAAAAACATTTAAAAGAAAGAAACTAACGACTATAAAGAAAATATATAGTGTGATATAAATGTTGAAATTGTCATAAAAAATAAGAATACGTTGTCTATCTAAAGTTCCTGTTGTTAGAATACAATGAGTAAAGTTTGTTCACAACACAACCGAAAAATATATATTTCGTGAAAAGAACATCGAGAAAAAAAAAAGACTGGATTTACATTACAGTGTGTGTTTGTGTAACTCTAGGAGGGCTGAGCTCAGGCTGTGAGTTACTGTAAGAGAGCCTGAACAGGAGGGAGTGAGTTGAGTAGTGTGACAGAGGTTACTCAAGTCCAGAGACTTGGTCCAGTGCCAGCACTCCTGGCCCAGAACATTTTGTACAGTAGTGAGGGCATGTAGGCAGCAGTCATTGTCCTTACATACTCTTAAGTGACATGAACACAAACACATGTACACGTTCCTCGTCTGTGAGAATTAAAGATTTAGAAATAAATCCAAATAAATGAGCATATTTTCTTGTAATCTTTAAAATTAGCTGCTTACTGAACAGTGTTTAACCACCACCAAGACCCTGCATTTGTCATCAGGTGACTTGTGGTCATAGTTTAACCTCAGTTAAGATTGTGTCTTAGATCTGATTAAAAAAACTAAACAACTTCAATTTTCCACAACTGGGGTGCCAAGAACTGTAAAATTATGGAAAATAATCAACTTATTAAACAGTCAAATTTTTCATAATTATGGTGCAGCTTGTAAGTTTAATGTTACCATGGTAATATGTTTTTTGATGGTGACCTTGTTGCGTTTTCAGTGTTCAAGTGCTTATATGTGAATCGGGGGGATTTTGTATCAAATGTTGGCTTTCTTCACATAAAATATCGTTGACCAAAGGGAAAGCAGATTGATTCTGTTTGCTTCACCTCAGACAACATCACATTGACTTGCATTTATTCCCTAAAGACTTTAAATAACCACCATGTGATAATCACTTGTCTGTTGATGGGGACAGTCAACAGAGAACCTTTTCTTTTACAGTTCCTGGTGAGAACACCAAAAGTGCTGCCCAAAGTTTCTGCTTTGTACCACATTTTCACTGTTAGCCATCTGACACTTCATTCTAGCCATAAAACCTGAGACTCCACAGCTGATCTTTCTAAACGTAAGATCACATTGTTTTCTATCTGTAATTAGCACAGATGCCTGCAGTCCATATTATTATGTTACATAAAATTATATAGTTATGTTTACAATCATATGTTACTTTCTAGGAAGACTACCTGTTTTCCTAGAAAGGGGGAAAACAGATAGCCCTCGGTGATTTCCACCTATATGTGAGGTGTATCTACAAACTATAAACTGGGGACCAGACCTGTTAGGAGCAACACCCACCTGATTGTTACAGATCACTGCAATGACGACGTTTACAAGATGGGATGAGACCAGCTGGGGTCCTACACCACAGCGACAAAGGTGGAGCCCTGAAAGTTGCACATAGCTTTACCAAGGCTGCATTATCACAAACTGACCACTCACATCTAATGTCCACAGTGGGAGACTGTCAGTGACTTAATGTGTTCACCTCTGACAGTGTGGTGTAGGTCCAGCGTGTTCAATCTAAGGGAGTCTAAAACTCCATACAAATTCACATTTCTAAGTTTATTCATAAACTGATTCTGAACTAGTGACATCACTATCTATGATTTACCATGCGAGTGTTGCCATGAAGTAACTTTGTTTTTTACAGAAATGGCAATTTCACTGACAACAAACCAAACAATTTCTCTTTTAGGGCAATCTGTTTGGACTGAAAATTACATAAGTTTCCATCATGATAACAAAGATTCTTTATTGTATTATGCAAAATTATATTGTTGTGTTTACAATCATATGAGGTTATGCAAGCATCACTTTTCCAGAAAGGCACAGTCTGGACCTCCTGCCTATGACTCTAATCTTAACCTAAACTTACCTTAACTTTAAAAGTTATTTATTTATGGTATGGGGACTTGGTTTGTGTCCACAAAAGGGAGGCAAGTCTCTACAATGTGACTCTGTAAACATGCCTGCACAACATGAATAATTCAAGTACACACAAACACACACACACACACACACTGAACAACTTCAATACAGTTGTGAATTAAGCTGACAGTTTTACTCACATATCTTCCACTAATATGTTCTAGGCCTGGATTTACAAACAGCTCAATTTAGCTGTGGTTAGCTTTAACCGTTAGCCACAGCCCCCACCCCAAGAGAATTAATAGGTAGGGGTGGACACAGGCATCCCCTTGTCTCTGTCTGGCAGACCCCACACCACACACACACACACACACACATTGGGTGTGCTATACTAAGTATAGTCGTGCAGGCTAACCACACACTGAGCTGGAGGTTTGGCTCTCAGACAACTAGGGCTGCCAGGCTAGCTTTTCCCCCACTTTTAGAAGTGTCCGTCACACATAAACACACAATCACACAGGGGCCAGAGCTATTTTGAGAAGCCCCGTAAAATAAGTGCACGAGCTGGCCACCATGCAGCCTGAATGCACACAGGCAAGTATGCAGCTAATGCACAGAATTTAAATACACAAACCAAAAACGCAGACATTGGCTGCACATGGAGTCACACGACATATATTTACACTTGATAAACACCTGGTGGCTGAAAATAACCGTTTCAACAGCCCTTTTACCTGAGCTCAACGGTGCTTTTTGGACCCTAAAATACCCGAGCAGTAGCCACAAGAGCCTCTCCTGGGAGCGTCAGTAGCCTACTTTATTTTGATAGGCTGAGCAACCTGGCGTGAGCAAATGAGCCGCCAATGAGACTGGAAGCCAGTGTTGGGCACAGTACTTGAAAAATATATTGCTTTCCACACATTTGTCTTTAATAAGTATGCTAAATACCTCTCATTATTAGTTACTCAATAGCAAAAGATTGAGCAAATGATCTGTTGTTACAAAATCAACAACAGATCTTTCAAAACTGTACCCACACATTACATATTCTCAATTTAAGAGTGCATAAAAGCTAGAAACTGTGGATTACCAGCCCTGTTTCATGGTGCATTACCCTTGAGTATTAATACTCTTAAATTTCAAACCATGGCAGTAGTACTGTGGGTAATGTGGGCATCCAGGTATTGACAAATTTGCACCAAGCGAAAAAGATAACATCTGTGATTCAGTGGTATTGATTTTGATATCCAGCAAAATATGTATAGCATCATTGTAAATACGAAAAAAAACAAGGTGATTCCTCAGTCTACACCAGGGGCGCCCAATCCTGGTCCTAGAGAGACGCTATGCTGCATGTTTTAGATGTGTCCCTCTTTTAACACACCTGATTCAAATGACCAGCTCATCATCAAACTCTGCAGAAGCTTGATAACGATCCTGATCATTTGAATCAGGTGTTGGAAGAGGGAAACATCTAAAACATTCAGGATAGTGGCCCCTCTAGGACCAGGTTTGGGCACCCGGTCTACACTTATGAGTAGGTAACACTAACTAGCTACCGAAGAAAATATCAACTGTAAATAAGACAACTTTTGGGTTGCTAGTTCTTTAGTTAAAGGAATATTAGAGGTATTATGAACTGTATGAGTATATGATTGAGGATTTCAGAAGAAGAAAACATCACTGTCCAAAGATGTTGACAACTTGCAAACAGAAGTTTTGTAAATAGTATAAATCGATTCATTCATTCATATGAGGCTGCTAAAGGGACAAAAACTTCATATATGTTTTGATATACCACATTCTTAATTGAAATAGGGAGGGGGTTTATTTAAGCAATAAGAGATTGTTTTTATTTATTATTACTGCTGTTTCTATGCACAGAGGAACCTTTTTTTTCCCGACATAGTGAATTTATAATACAGCACATGTCACTTAAGGGCTTGCAAGCATCATTAATAATGTCATGACCCCAGACGATGGTGAAAACAAATGAGACACTGTGTTCCCCAGCAGCTGTGTATCAGAGGTATATAACTCCATTGAGGGCCGTAACTCAGCTAAATGAATGGACTATCAAATAATTACAATCACAGTCCCTTTCTACCAGATTTTTAAAAAAGCAACAGTCAAGGTCTGAAACCCACTGTGTAAATTGTGACCACCCCAACAAGGACCTCAATTATCTGGCAATGCGCCCCCAGCGCCCGACCCCACTTCCCCAGTAATAACCTCCTAAAGCAGACAGGAGACCCCTAAATAGCAGCACTTAGACAACCACGGGTGGGCAGACATCAACCCACGGGGCTGCCACTGTTCCATAGTCTGCTCATTCTTATACACACACACACACACACACACACACACACACACACATACATCCCCTCTGTCAAGACCAAACCCAGTAAATGATTAGGAATGGGCTAATGAGTAACATTCAATAAACCAGTGGCTACTGTTGGCTGCTTGGTGTAGTAAACCACAGCTTCCTGTCCTTTTGGGATCTCCCACCTATCAAAAACTAAAAGCTTATAGAATTAGAGCTGAGCTCCATGTGTACTCGGGTTTGTACAGGAGCTTGATGGAACCAATTTGAAATGTCTATAAACAAAATTGTACAGGCATCCATAAAGACTCTCATCGTCCCAGCTCTTGTGGACGTGAACCATCCTAAACGTAACCCTCCCCTCAGACCATGTCAGAGGTCACAAAGGAAAAAGGAGCACATTGACATTCTGATAAACAAGTGTTTGTCCCACATTCATGATGGTATCAGAACCACACGTGCCCAGCATTGTTATCAGTGATGTTCAAATAGTAATAACATGGCATTTTCACTGAGCCATATTGTATTAAGAAATTAATTATTAAATGTCTTGAACCATAATGTGTCATGAAAGCATGATCTCAATACAATATGGTTTAATCACAACAAATGATTTTATCGTGAACATTGAATGGAAGCAATGAATTTGTTGAGGCCTGGTTTTAAAAAACAGATACATTTTTAGCACTTTGCCTTCACACAGCTACATTTGGAGCTTTTTTTAAACACATATTTTTTTCGAACATATAAGTACATCACAAAATCTGCAAACAAATTTTGTCTTTATAAAATCTGTGAATGGAAGAGAAAAAAGTATCAGTATTTACAAAATGAATATGAAAAAAGTAAGATTTTTTCCCCTTTATCCCTTTAAATCATCATTTGATGATGTCTGAAATGTATCTTGAAACCAAGCCTTCAAGACTGGAAAACTCAGTCAATTACAAAATTTAAATTCACAGACTGAAAACAAAAAATCTTAAAATGATGAGTGAATGAGTTGTAATCTGAGTTTTTTGAAAATGTGTGAAATGATCTTCACAAAATTTGAGGTGGTATCAGGATATGGTATTAGGATCTCGTTCACAGCAAATAAAGTTACCATGAATACATTTGTATTGTATTGTATTGTATATACATATGTATTTCTAAAATACCTTTGTAAAAGAGCTTTTATTAATAAATGAACAAATAAATAAGTAGAGCAATAGCTGGAAAGGTGAAAAAGCATTTGTTAATTGTTTGGTTGTCTCTTTGTCTCTAAGGGGACGTTCAGTTATTCCTGTTTGTCCAAAGGGAGCAGAGGTCAAATTCTTCATGATTTATTGAAAAAAAAAATTCTGCAGATAAACAGATTCAAATATAACCAAACAAACACACTCCTCCATCTGCATATCTAAAGACGTGTCATGTCAAAGGCTGCGTTCACTCTCCTGGGCTGCATCACAACATTTTTCAACACACTGTTTTCATGGAGCTAAACTGAAACAAATCTGAGATTACAGCTGTGTGAAAGGACTGCACATATGTTCACTTCCAAGAAAAAAAAAAACAAGTGAAGAAAAACACCAAGTGGCTCCTGGAAGTGGACTTCAATGAACTGTGGAAATCAGATCAATTCATGCCAGATGCAACTTTATCAATGTAATTGAGAGACAGATGAGACAATGAGCAACTTCAAAATTTTAAATAAAGTTTTCACTTTGGCAATAGCAAAGACTTGTAGCGGTCTTTTGTGTGTCTCCACAAAGTAGCCCAGTTTAATGCAGTGTTATTTTTTGATCCATCCATCAATCATCATCTGTTTCATCTGTTCTGCAGCTTTATAACAAACATATCTCAGCCCAAAAAAAGCTCCTAAAAGTGAACTTCTAGATCAAGTCAGAGGACAACCAGCTTAGTGGTTTCCCCCTTTGGAGCTTTACAGGTGAGTCACCCAGACGTCCAGACGTGTCTCTATCAGTCTGCAACCCCACACAGCCTCAAGGCAAATGGTTGACAAAGACACCCCCCCATCCAAGATGAGAAAAGTGTGGATTTCCAACCCTATCAAACATTCAACATGAAGTCTGGGCAAAACTTACAAGTCATGCTGCTGATGAAGGAGGATTGTGCGGTGTGTGTCTTTATCTGTGTGAGTTTTCTGCAGGTGTGTGTGCAGAATTATGAGTTGGTGACTATCAGTCAGCAGCTGGTGAGAAACTACTGAGTCAGACATGGGGGTGTAACAGTCTTTCTTCTTTTCTTTACACCTCTTCTATGTTTTGATGCACAAACTTTTAATGAAAAGCCTTATAATGCTTTTTTTAAGGATGTTTCAAGAATAAACAAACAAGTAGATTAAATAAATGATAGTCAGGTATACATTTTTTTAAGTAATTTTTTTCACATTTTTTCTAAAAGCATGGATTGACACCAGTCAAGCCTCTTGGCCCATTAATAAAGATTTTATATTTTACATTTTCACCATGTTACATGAACTGTGACTTTATGAATTAATTTGGGTCTTAGAAACTCATTTTTTTTAATCATCAAGCTAAATAAAAAAGTTTACACTGTTTGCACCGAATGATGCATCTGCCTTCAGGCTCTTATTCTCTGGTTTGATTCCCAGATGGGCAACCTGCCCTTCCTTTGATCTGTTTCCTGTCTTGCTCCCTTCACTTCTTCAAACAAGTCCAGTAGCCTACTACAAAACATTCATTCATCTTCTATACCCGCTTATCCAGTTCGGGTCACATGGGTCTGCTGGAGCATATCCCAGCTGGCAACAGGCGAGAGGCAGGGCGCACCCTGGACAGGTTGCCAGTCTATTGCAGGGCTAACATCCAAAGACAGACAACCATCCATGCTCACACTCACTCCTATGGTCAATGTACAGAAATCACTTCACCTAACAAGCATGTCTTTGGACTGTTGGAGGAAACTGGAGTACCCACACCTGCACAGGGAGAACATACAAACTCCACACAGAAGGGTTCGAGTCGAGAATTGAACCCAGACACAACAGAAACTAACTAGTCTTTAGGAAACTAGTTAACCACTGCACCACCCTACTACAGGACATATGAAGGACAAATAAAGTAAATGAGTTAGCAGACCATTATTGTTTCAAGGATCAGGACTTTTTTTTTGTTTTGAAAGTAACTTCTAACATTATGTTTTTACAGATTATTACATTTGACCTTTTTCCCAATCAAACTTTTTTCTAAGAGTTGTTTGTCTTATGTACTGATGATTTAGCTGGAGGAGTTTCTTACCCATCTCAGTCACAGCTTCAGTTGTTAGTCACTCAGCATTGTCTATGGAAACTGTGAGTAAGACTTTTAAATAAGCCCAAAATACTTCTTTCCAACTGCACACCACAATAATGTCTCATGTTAACTGACAAGCTAGAAAGTGTCCAGGCATCTTCATGTCTAATACATCATTTGCATTGAAAACACCATCCTACTGCATGTTGTGCTCATTTTTTTCTCCCTTTTTCCTGCATTTAGCACATCTCACAGTAAATGTACTACATTTATATAGTGCTTTCATGACCTTAGCGAGGTCCCAAAGCGCAAGGCAACTCATTCACCTATTCACACACACACTCACACTCACACACCAATGGCTACAGAGCTGCCATGCAAGGCGCTAGCCACCATTGGGAGCAACTTAGGGTTCAGTGCCTTGCCCAAGGACACTTCGACATGTAGATCGAACCCATGACCTTATGATTCACAGGCGACCCACTCTACCACCTGAGCCAAAGCCGCCTCTCAGTACATTGATGCTTTCATAAAAACATGTAATGGTCACATGTAATGGTGATTATGTAAAAACATGCTGGAATAAGGAAACAACTGTCTAATGAATCCAGCCACATAGAGATGGATACAGATGTTTCTTTTGTATTGGTACATTAACTCATATATTTTTTTATGATTTAGCAGTTTCACCATCTAAAAAGATTTAAAAAGAAACTCAGTGTGATGCACCTTTTGCTGCTCAGGTTTGCATAAATATCCATGTGTCTTTGAAGGAGCACAATTGAATTCCAGAACACTGCATGTGAATGTATTTATGTATTAGTACTATATTCCTGCTACCACATGCAACGAATTGTAACACACATAAACGCATCCACTCGAGTGACAGGGGGCTCTCTAGTAATCCTGAAATTTAGGGCACCTGGTTGATGTCAAACCATTCCAAGGAAACATTAAGAAAAGAGTTCTTCACACACACACATACACACACACACACACACACACACACACACACACACACACACACACACACACACACACACACAGTTGGAGTGTTGTAATCACACTTAGAGCAGGGCACTGAGCCAACCAAACCTCCTGTCTATGCTGTTTCTTTTGCGCCACTCTTGCTGAAAGCCCAGATAACATCTATCACTACACTGGACAGGGAGAGGTGGGGGTGAGGGCAGATAAAGTGTTAGAGAGGATTATTTGTAACAGATACAGAGAGAGAGTGAGAGCCAAGTACAGACACGATGGGAGTAAAAATGTTAGATATTATTTCTACCAGTTATGGCCCCAAAACCAACTGTGTCTTCTAAAAATTATAACGTGAGTACAGACTGTAAGATGCAGATTAAATGTTGTAGACACAAATATGTGACAATTATGATCCTCTACCACAGATGATGTGACAATAGCTGAGGTTTGACATGCTACTGCATTGTTGGCCACATGTAACTATGATTAAGGCTGAGGTTAAGAAGGGAAGGCTTAAATTTCCCTCGTGCTGACATGAGGTGGAACTTGAACCTGGGTTCTTTGTCTTAGAGGGAAGAGTCAGTCCACTACTGTAAGCCAGCTGCATACCTTCTGCAGAGGGCTTCACAAACACATGCAAGCACCCGCAAACCTCCACAATTAAGTAATTGCACCTTGCAAATTTGGAGAGGCACGCACAGAGGCTGCATGCCTCTCCAAATTTGAAACTTCAAGATCTTTGGCAGTGCTACTGCACACACTCTTATCACTTCCTTGTCCAACTCCTCCAAAAACACTCCAGCAATCAGATAACTGATGCATTCATGCAGAAGAATATAAGCAAGTAGGATCCAGCACTCCTGCTGTAGGAAGCCAACGCATAGTAATGGTAAATGTGTTTCTTCTACAGCAGCCATCCTGTATGCTTACTGTGGACTTTTACATTTTGTAATTCATTTCTGATGAAACTGATTCTTAAGTAGACATTAGGTTTCAAAGTAAGGAATACTGAGCGGCATGGTTAGTTTGATTGACCACTCTGGTTTCCAGTGACACCAGTGCTGAACTCGAGTTTCATACAGATTGGGCAGTATCCTCAGGTTCAAGGGTTAGACCCACCTCCTCACTCCTAACTTCATATCCAAATATGGTCACTTCTGGTACCAAACAACCAACATGGCAACATGACATTTAAATGCCAAACTTCTGGCCTCAAAACACAGTCCACAAACCAACAGGTGAAGTCACGTTAGCGTTCTGTATACAGTCTATGATATAACCAGACCCAAAGATAAAACAAAGAGCAAAAAAGGTAATCAGCTTTTTTAACTGTTTGGTTTCACAGACTGGAGGTTTTGCTTTGAGAAACTAGACATTGAAGGATATCAATTGATGGGGTTTGGAATTTAGTAAATAAGGAGAGAAAATAATAGTTAATTCTTCAGGATTACAGCTGCAATTACAGAAGGAAAGTCAGAGAGAAACAAAGAAGTGAAGTGTACTCAAAGATCAGAACGAACATCAATCACTGACAGTTTAATCCAAAAATTTGTTTGCACATTCACTTGCGTTTGTAGGTGCCTGCTAGATGATGTGTGTATGTGTACTACACTCGTCATGTTGTGGAGACATAAATTGTTTACACAGTCACATTGTGGAAAAAGCAACACAACATCAAACGTTACATTTAAGGTTACTTGGTTTAACGGCGAGGGTATAGGGAAGTAGTGATTAGGGTTTGGGTTAGATTAAGTCTCCAAGAAATATATGTAGGTCAATGTCAGGTCCTCTGAACATGACTCTGTGTGTGTGTGTGTGTGTGTGTGTGTGTAATGCATGTAACTGTGGTTTGTAATTGAACCTTCCATATATTCAGCGTGCCTCCTTCCTCCTCCTACTCTCTGATGTAAAGCTGATTAGACTGCAGCCACACTTCCGTCCCCCTCCACTTTAACCTGCCAAAAGCTGCTAATTATAGACTGACCTTGACGGTACTGCTTCATGGTCAACTGCTGGCCGCCCACTCATTGTGCAGGAACCAGTTATTATATAAGGAACTATCGCTCCCACACTCTGTTTTTTGACACTCATCAACCAGTAGACTCCTGAGAGTGGAAGTGCTCCCGACTGAGTGGGTGGGGGGAAATGTAAAGTTTGACATTTTGGAGAACATGCAAATGCAAAGAGAAGAGAAGAGAAGCTGTCATTATATGAAATATGATGAAATTGAATGCTATCCTTCATACCACATTAAAAAAGTGCTTATAAAACAGAGACACATAACAAAACTAATATAAAAGTGCTTATAAAATATTAAAAACACACACAGCCATAGAAGCACACACACAAGACATTCAACATTCTGCTGTCACTATTCACAGTTCCCTGACTTGATCATCACATAAAGTGTTTACTGCATCATGTCTTTGAAGCATTTAGTGCAGTAATGGCTCTTGGATAAAAGCTGTTTTTCAATCTGCTTGTCCAAAGTTCAAACAGACAGTGTCCTGGGTGGGATGGGTTCAGATGCTGTGGGCAGTGGCAGCTGAAGAGATCATCCATGGAGGGCATAAGGCAGCCCATGATCTTCTGGGTGGTGGTGACCACCCTTTGGAGACACTTCCTGTCTGCCACTGGGCAGCTGGTGAACCACACACAGATGCAGTAGATCAGGATGCTCTCTGTAGAACTGCAGAAGGACACAAACAATTTCTGACAGAGGTGGTTCTTCCTGAGGATCCTCAGGACGTAGACTCTCTGCTGTGGCTTTGTGACCATATGACCATTCTTGGGGTGTTTGCACTCCAGGTCAGGTCCTCCTCTTAGTGGACCTTCTCCACACAGTCACTGCTGTTGTACAAAGGTTGAATAACCATTACTATCTTTCTAGTTATATGTAGGTATACCATATAACATCCCACAAATATTTATGAGATGATTAAACATATGTGCTATCCCATGAAATCTTTGTTGGTTTTGGTGGGTATGTTTTTAACTTTAGACCAGGTTAGCTGCCCCCCCCGCTGTTTGTTGTTATGATAAACTGTAGGCTAATCTACTCCTCGTTCCAAAAGCTTCTACATTTTCTTTTCCACAGAATCAAAGCCCAAACATAAAAGACATGTTCTTGAGCTCATAAATTTCAACCAGTGTTTGTTGTCATACAGGGGAAAATCCACCATTTCAAAGGGAAGATTTAAAAAAATCATTCAATCAGATGAGAGAGTTTAAAGAAAACTGGCTAACCAATTAATTCCAAGGATCAAAATAAATACATGTCAGAAGTCAAATACTGAATTATCTTTGAAGGAGAAAGAGGGGCAACTGAGCAGACCTCCTCCATCCGTGTTACTCCTGCCAGACTGGCATCAGTTGTATTCACAACCACATGATGACTAAACTAAAATTAAAGTGGCACTGATCGCATGCAGCTCACCACATCTGTCTGAAGACTCCCCATCTAACCGTAGACCACTGGAGCCAGAGTGGAGCCCTCCCCAGACAGAGCTGCCCCGGGGCTAATGTGCCTCATGTTCCACCAGCCTCCCCAAAACAGCAATTTTGGTTCTTTGAGGTTGCTTTGGCAGACTGACTTAAAAGACACTGGCCATGAAATATCAAAGGACACAAGATTTTTTTTTTTTTCTGTGACATGCTGGCAATAAAATATTCTAAATATTGTATGTCATAGTATAAAATTAAATGTTTGTTAAAAACATTTTCTATTCTTTTTACTTTAAAAATGTTTGTTTACATGATACACTTGTTTAAATTAAAGAGTGCATTATTGTGGAAGAAATAGATAAAGATTTTGTTACTAAGGGATATGCTGAGTGAAAAAATTTGAAAACGTTTTGAATCAAGTAGACACTAAGGCAGTAACTTTAAACAGTTAGCATTGTACAGCCTTTTGTCCTCTCATTAAAATAATTTGCTGAATATGGACTAAAAAGCAAATGCAGCAATTGCTAGCATGAGGCTTCAATTAAAGTTCGGCCTATAGGTGGGGACTGCATGTGGGATTTTCCAATTCTGTGTGTGTGTGTGTGTGTGTGTGCGTGCGTGCGTGCGTGCGCGTGTGCAGGCACGCTCAGCATTTGAATGACAGTGCATGTGTTTCTAAATGTCTGCTATGATTTTGTGTCCTGAAAACACCTGAGTTCATCTGTGAGTGAGAGCAGAAGAAATGTGATTCATCTCTTTTGATAAAGATGTCAGATCATGCAGAAGCTTGATTCACCTGCAGACAACCTTCAAGTTGAAGCTCAGGGCAGTTTTCCATTTGATTACCTACTAGACTTTTTTCATATCTAAATGATAAATTCAAAGTCAGTATGTGCATGTAAATGTACTTACTGGCATATATACAGTAATGTAAAAAAAAAGAGTTGGCAGCTTTCAGGTTTTAATGAGTCAGATCATCCTCTCTGTTTGACGGCAGTAAATCTGGATGAATACTCTCAGGTTTAACCTCTGATTTGAACAGTTATTAAAACTGTTGTGTCTTGCTAATCCTGTCTGCCACTTCTGAGAATGGAAACATGGTGTGTAAAAGATCATAATCCCAGATAAACTATGGTTATTTAAAGTGAGGATTAGGCAACAACACATTTATTTAAGCTTAGGGAAGAATTGCAGCTATGGTTAGTAGGAAGGAGAAAGTTATTATGCTCTGCCTCACTAAACATAAGCACACTACCTCCTGTAACATAGTTACAGTTGTTGTCCAATATCCCTGCGCTGTAAAATAGTAGCCAAAATATGTGGTTTTAATATAAAGTCAAGACAATCAACTACAAACAGTGTATAAGCAAAGGGGCGGTTGCCTTTAAAGCATAAGCAGGTTGAGCAACTAATGTTTTTCTGAGCTTGGTGCAGGTTGCACTGCTGGTACTGTTAGGCCTGCTGCTTGCTGAAACAAGGCAAGTGCTAAAGCGTTGCAAAATATTAATAAATAATTATTAAATAAATAGTGGAAAGCCTTGAAGTCCAAGTCATTGTACCTGAGTAACATTTCACAGATATATCAGATTTCTGAAGTGAGGCATTAAACAGTTAAAAACATCTCTCGGTTAATATTAAGAACAGCTGTATCCCCTGAGGCTCTACAAGAAAAAACACAGTCCCTGCCTCCTGTTGACTCCGGGGTATTGAATCTCATCCAAAACCTTGAATGGTGATATGGAAGAAAAAGAAGATGGGAGGACGGATCAGGAGTATGAGAAGAAAGTGACAGGAGGAAAGAGTGATGAAAAAGAAGATCAAGAAAAGGGACTTAATTCAGTATTTCTCTAAACAATGATAGTCATCCATACGCACACGACTTCACAAAAAGTGAGAGTTACAAGTTTTGCATTGGACATACCACGAGGTTTTGTACCACAAAATCTCATGGACCTTCCTACTGTATATTAACTGTGAGTAAGTATAAGGTTACCAGAATAATGATTTACTTACAAGAAGTGGTGTCAATGCTTTTATTATTGTCTTACATTGACCGTGGCAAGATTTGCTTAAGGTTGGCTTCAATAATGTCTGCTTACACAGTACCAAAACAGGAAGTTGTAGCTGAGTATTTTGACTGATTGCTCAATGGTGATGTGGCATTCACTAGTGAAGAGACAGTTTAACACTCTAACAACTGCATTTACTGTATTGGCTTGACTTTGTTGAGAAGACTGATACCAGTTCCATGTTTATTGTAAACCAGAAGCTTACACCAGTAGGCATGCAGTTAGCTCAGCTTAGCACATATATAGAAAACAAGAGAAAATATTTCCAAAGTAACACAATCTGCACCACAGAAACTCTAAAGTTTATCAATTAACCTGTTAAATCCATGCAAAGACCAAAGAACACAATGACTCTCTATAATGTTTCTTGGTTACAAAAAAGTTCAGCTTCAAATTACTTAAAATCTGTGGAGATTCTCAGTTATCCAGGTCTTGGTTTTCCAAGTAACAGTTTAAAATCACAACTGGGCTTGGTCGAGGTTACTAGAAGATGTTTTGTCTCTCATCTAAGAGATTTCTTCAGTTTTACCAGACTGGTCGAGTCATTGACAGGGTCATTGATACTACCAGTTTGTTAGGACTCCTGGCTACACAACGAGGGTTGTTAGACTGGAGTCACATGAGGCCAGGTGTGAATGGTCCTTGTTAGGATGGGCACCTAAGGTGAGACGCAGATGTTTGTTTACTATCCTGGGAATGGAGGAGGGTGAGGACAGCATTGTAGATGGGGTAAAGGTGGTGCCGCAGACCCCCTCCTCTGCTCAGAGAAGGTTTCTCTACTTTCATGTAGATGACTTCCTTGCTTCATTTATCTTTCAAAACATCTGTCTTCCTGATCCAGAACATGCACCTTGCTGTCCTCAGAGGAGTGTCCCTTCTCCTTCAGGAGGAGTTATACTTGCAGACTCAGGTCCAAAACAACCATTAACCTTTAAGGGGCTATGACCGACTAAACTTGGTCGGCCGTCTCATTTCCCTCAGCGCTAACACTGAGGCCCCGTCCACACGGAGACGAAACTAATACGTCTCCCCCGAAAATGGATATTTATATCTGCGTCCACACGAAAACGCTGTAGTCAATATGCTAGGCCTGTATGTGGCGCTGTAACGCTGCCACAGAACACACCAAAACAGAGAAGAAGGCACGGAGCATGCTCATTAAACACGTGCAACCTGTGCTGAAATCATTACACACAAAAGAAAAGCGGAAGAGATGGCGGCACATTCGAACACGTGTTTGAAAACAGAGACCTTTGTTTGGCCCGACGAGGAGGTAGAACTGCTTTTACGGGTGATACTCGGTGATATGGTGGCATGAGAAAACACTTTTGTTTGAAAGTTTTTAGTGTGCTGACAATGTGGACTCTGTTATCCCTTTTCCACCAAACAGGTTCCAGGGCTAGTTCCTGACTTAGCCCCAGTTTGTTGTGTTTCCACCTCTACGGCCCCAGAACCGGCCCCAGCCGCTAAAACAGGGGCCACCTCTGGCCCTACTACTTTGCTGGGCCAGACTTAGCACCGATTAAGCAGCGACTACGCCGGGAGCTGGAGAAGCGACGGTAGAAACACAGCTAGCGATAGAAGAGTAAAGTAATGAAAATACCGTTTTGGATCTGGATCCCAGTGTAGACTGTAAAACCAGGAACAGCACTTGTATGCACACGATAACTCCTCCATTTAAACATTATTACAGTGAGGGTGCACTTCACCGTAATATGCGACCAGGAAGCAGATCGTAAATTCCCAAAACTGAATAAATACCGCACGTAGTGATGCAACACTGCTTTGTTAACTCAATCATGTTGTAACTAGAATATCCGCTGAAGAACATCATTTTTTCATGGACTGATAGTAACAGGGTAACAGTAGTTTGTTAACAGCAGCTAGCTTGCTAGCGGCCGGTTGTTGTGAACCGGCTCCCTCTGCAGCGACGTACTGACGTTTTATGTCAGGGGGCCAGTTTACGCCCCAACCTGGCCCCCTGCCCATGGAAAATCAAACCGGTTTATAGGAGGACCGGCTTCTGAACCAGTTGAGCACTGGCTCGAGCCCCATATTTTGCCAAAACAAAACTGAAATCTTATATACTATAAAGCAACAAAGTTCATAGGCTAACAAACAGCATCCTCCCTGATGGACATACAGTTCAATTAAAACAACAACATTATGAACTCTATAACCTACAGGTGGCATTTACCACAGACTGTTGTTTTAGACTGAGTTTACTCCTCAAAGAGTTTATGTTGAAGGAGGACACAGCCAACAGGGATGGAGAGTGAGTCACTCTCTCTGTCATCAAAAATATTTGTTTCCCCTTGAACAAATTAAACACAACAGTGAATTGTAACACAGTCTGGCTTTACCAGGATATGAGTAATAAAGAAAGTCATGCATCATGTGTGGTGACACACTTGGAACTGAAATACAAAAGAAAACCCCTTTTCTTTGTCCTCATATGATGTGTAACCACTCACTGGCAACATTGCACATCAGCAGGACATACAGGTCAAACATCTTTTACCAGGTATCTCATTGCTGCTCATATCATGTTGGCCTGAAATATGCAGTCAGGTTCTGGCAGTGTCCAGATCAGTGTATGTAAGTACATAATCCTCCTCTATATGTAGGGCCTAACGTCTGATTTAAAAGAAAGATTTTCTGCATTGTTGAGTCCATTCCACAACATATTTTTAGTTTCCTGCTTTAAGCACTGCTGCAGTTACAGATTTACTTACAACACATTTAAAAACTGATGAATAGTCACTTGCACCACCGTTGCCAAAACCGTAACGACAAATCCGGAAACGCTTAGAGTGTCATGTGAGGTGCACAGTATGTACTCAGTGTGTAATGCATTAATTAAAATGAGGCTGCCAACTCTCACGCTTTTGCCATGAGACACCCTCTGTTTGGCTTTATCTCTTGCTGCCTGAACAAATCTCATACCAAGAGGAAGCCTCAAAGGTCCTCCTTCATGAAAAATAAAGCTAGTTGCTCAGGTGAAACAAACTTTCTGTGCTCACACAATAATGTATGTACATCAGGGATTCATTTCAGTGCTAATATATTGGTTTATGTAACAGACTAGATAAAGAAGACTCACTCATAGTGTCTCCTCCTGCCACAATCTTTGGTTTTGTGGAAATGTTAATAAGAACTGAGGTTTTTTTGTTGTTTGCAGCGTTTTGTCTTTCCTCTGACTTTGTTAAATATCTATTATACAGCAGGATGCACATGAACATTTCCACAGTGGGAGAGTTGCTGTGTTCATGTATTCGCTTGGCACAGTAGCCAGAAATGTATCACTTTTTTTTTTTAAATAATCCTTGACACAGGATCTAATAGGAAACATTATAAACTGTGTCACACACAGATTTACCTTACATTACATTAACAGACATTAAAATACTCTGCCCTCAGGATGAGCCCTGACCACAAGACACAAGACATTTTAATGTACACTTAGTAAAAGAAAAAAAAAACAACATAGCTTAGTCTGAAAGTCAAGAGTATCTTTCTGACCATGTAGGGTTTTTTCTGCTGCAAAAATGCTAAATTTTACAGGTTACAGTACTAACATTACTGTACATTTGAGCCCGTGGCAGCATTATCTCATACAGGACACAACCTTTCTGCTCATTACTACACTATACAAGGACAGCAAAGCATTTAACTTAGCTATAATACGACCTCCTTAATTACCTGGCTCTTCTCAATCAGATGGCTCCTTTATTTAGGCACAAAAGTCTGAACAAGACAGAACAATTCAATCACAACAAGATGAAGACAAAGTTGATTGGCTCATTTGATCACTTTTGTCACAAAAGTGAATTGAGACCATGAAGTAGATAGCTGTAGGATTGACACAGCGACTTTCAGGTGCTAATGAATGCCAACAACAGACAAGTATAGAGCAGCATGTGTAAGGGGTTTGAGATGTTACTCAGTGTGACCACACACACACACACACACACACACACACACATATGCAGATTAAAAGCTGACTTTGACTTTAAATAAACCAATTCATGTTTTTGTGTAAACTCAGTGCAGGCTGACTACCTGAGGCATACTACTTTTTCAGTCTTTGTTTCTACTGTAACTTTAATGAGCACAATAAATATGTGTTTGTTTAGTTTCGCTTGCACTTTCTGTTTCAGGCATCTGTTTCTCTTTCTGTATTGCTAAATACAGAAACTACAACAAGCTTCCTGGGGATATCTCAGTTTGAACACACTTTCCCAACTACTGTAGAGGACATACAATTTATTTTTTTTTATCATATTTGCAGCTATTGATATCTTGTGTTTTAACTTCTCTCCATTGTGCACTGCTGACAGTATTTCAATGTAGAAGGAAAAGAAAAAAATATAGTTTTTTGACTGAAATCTGGTGCTTGCGCATCAAAGCACCAGACAGCGCTTCACACATTACACTTACTGACATGTGATATAAATGCAAAAAAAAGTTTTAATAACAGTTGTCATTCCAACCACAAACACACACATTCTTATTTTCATGCCATTTGTTTTGTGCTTGGATTTCACAGTTGAGTGGCTCAACATGTTTTATGTAGCCTGCCCCGCTCCAATCCCAGGCTTAACATGCTTTTAAAACTGCACACCTTTGGTATGAAAGCACAGATTTGCCATGAATGATTGGTCCAACACAGACAACATCTGGTCAGGCTCAGTTGCTCTCCAGTGGAGGACATTTTCCAGACTTAAACTAAGCTAAAGAGATTAGGTCTGCTTCGGAAAGGTTGTCGACGCAGCCGCTGTCAAATCTGTAACACTGTGAAGTCCAGTTTTGCTTCATGGTGGAAGATCATCTGGCCTAGAATTCATACTTGTCTCTATTTGAAGGCATTATGTGAGAGATCAACAGCCTTTGCAACATTGAAGGACATCCAGTCTCCAATGATGTCACCCGAAGAAGAAAGTGACACTGTTGTTTTTTGTAATCTCCTCCTTGTCTTCCTGTGCTACCATTACATAATCCCCTCTGAATTAAGGGCAGATACTTACTTTCCTACTTTATTCACCGTACACGGTGGCCCTATATCCCTTACCTGCAGTGAATAGTACTTAGTGCAGCAGGTTCCATTGTACCTGCAGATATAGAAAGGGAGGCCCAGGCCCCCTCAGTGATCCGGTGTCCTACACTCTCAGGTTTCCTTCAGGGAACCCCTGGTACCTTTCCGTTTGGCCAACATTATGTGTGACTTCCTGTCTGTGGCAGGGATATGACTGGAGGACCTCACTGGGGACAAGATGACAATTGTCCTCTTCTTTGGTTTCTCCTCCTTTTCTTCTTGTTTAGCTGTTTTTTTTTCAGCAAGCAGATCTGCAAATGAGTGCATCTGTGAATGTATTATGCGTTGTGCCTTATTTATGGCAGAAAATTGAAATTGCACACTTCAAAAAGTTCATTCTCATATAAATATAATTTAAGAAAGCTTGCATGACAGCAACTCTGGAAAATCATCAGAAATACAAAAGAAACTGGATCTATCCTTTGGTGTTCAACTGCATCATTGGGCAGCATCTAAAAATGAGTTCCCTTTTTTCTCAGCTCTATAGTGTCCACCTTCCTGTAGACTGAAAGTGCGGTTCTAATTATCTCTCCAAGTCTATATCGACTTTTGCAACACCAACGCAAGAGAGGGGGGTAGAAGTCATAGTCCATCTTAAAAATATATATTTTTTCCAGATTAGCTAATATCAGTATGAATCACCAAATGTAATTTTGGGATTTCAGGAATGTTTCCTTAATGTAGAGAATGATAAAAAACAAAAACAATGTTTAAATCCAATATTTATACAGGCTGTTGACTTGATACTTGCTACATTGTACTTCTACATTCAAGTCCTTTCTGTCCTGCTCATTTTGTTTAGAAAAGGTTGTCATGTTTTCCTCAACCTGAGAAAGCTGAGAGTATCCTCATGGGACTCTGGTAAAAGGTGAAACTCGAGACGATCTCTAGTTAGTGTAGCGTAGGTTAAAGCATCCTCCTTTCAGAGGCAGGAGGAGAAAGAGGGAAGGAGACAAATAGGTTCCCACCGGCAGAGAGAGGTCAGCTCTCCTGGGAAGCTTCTCCACTATTCTCTCAGAGTGAGGCGTGCTAGAAAAGAGGTGGGTTTTTTTTTTTTTTTTTTTACTTGGGTCTAGAGTGAAGAAAAGGCTCCCACCCATAACCTCACAATTTGTCTCAGACATGCACACAACAGCATGTACCATCCCTCTCCCACACACACAAATACACACTGCATTAACCTGCTAATGGATTGACCCCCTCTGCTTTCTCACCATTGTTTTCATATCACAGATCACGTTCCTTCAGCTCAAGTAGAGAGCAGCAGGTGAGCAGCGTTCCTCATACACCCATCAAAATGTTCAAGAATAGGGCAACCATATTTTGTATACAGTGCCTTGCGAAAGTATTCGGCCCCCTTGAACCTTGCAACCTTTCGCCACATTTCAGGCTTCAAACATAAAGATATAAAATTAAAATTTTTTGTCAAGAATCAACAACAAGTGGGACACAATCGTGAAGTGGAACGAAATGTATTGGATAATTTAAACTTTTTTAACAAATAAAAAACTAAAAAGTGGGGCGTGCAATATTATTCGGCCCCCTTGCGTTAATACTTTGTAGCGCCACCTTTTGCTCCAATTACAGCTGCAAGTCGCTTGGGGTATGTTTCTATCAGTTTTGCACATCGAGAGACTGAAATTCTTGCCCATTCTTCTTTGCAAAACAGCTCGAGCTCAGTGAGGTTGGATGGAGAGCGTTTGTGAACAGCAGTCTTCAGCTCTTTCCACAGATTCTCGATTGGATTCAGGTCTGGACTTTGACTTGGCCATTCTAACACCTGGATACGTTTATTTTTGAACCATTCCATTGTAGATTTGGCTTTATGTTTTGGATCATTGTCCTGTTGGAAGATAAATCTCCGTCCCAGTCTCAGGTCTTGTGCAGACTCCAACAGGTTTTCTTCCAGAATGGTCCTGTATTTGGCTCCATCCATCTTCCCGTCAATTTTAACCATCTTCCCTGTCCCTGCTGAAGAAAAGCAGGCCCAAACCATGATGCTGCCACCACCATGTTTGACAGTGGGGATGGTGTGTTCAGGGTGATGAGCTGTGTTGCTTTTACGCCAAACATATCGTTTTGCATTGTGGCCAAAAAGTTCGATTTTGGTTTCATCTGACCAGAGCACCTTCTTCCACATGTTTGGTGTGTCTCCCAGGTGGCTTGTGGCAAACTTTAAACGAGACTTTTTATGGATATCTTTGAGAAATGGCTTTCTTCTTGCCACTCTTCCATAAAGGCCAGATTTGTGCAGTGTACGACTGATTGTTGTCCTATGGACAGACTCTCCCACCTCAGCTGTAGATCTCTGCAGTTCATCCAGAGTGA
>OOFC01047961.1:5965-16983 GCA_900323345.1 Pseudochromis fuscus
ATTGGTATTTCTATATTATTCTTATTATTTTTACTATTATTATTGTTGATGTCGCTTAAAATAGTTCATTTTTAGATGGTCTTTTAAACTTTTTTCTGATAATACTGTTGGCATATTATAAATAAATGTCAGGCTAAAAACAATATAATTGTAATTAAAAATATGTATATTAATATTATTATCATTGTTGATATTATTACAATGATCCTCTCTAATTTGGATTTGCATTGTAGTTCAGATCAGTTGTCATCCATCATTCAGCCCCGGACTGTCACATTTATTCACTCCAAACACATTCATGAGGACGTCGCCGGTTTATTTGCATAATTCATCTCCACGTTTACAACCTATACTTCTGTTATCAGCAAATAATTAAAGAGCCACGCGCTTGTTGGACTTTTGCGCAGATATTTTTACTGTGTTTTTTTTGCGTGGTGGTGCACGTGGAGCGCGCCCCGCAACAGAAGCTCCATTAATGACTACTCATTTTTCAGCACATTGAGTAAACATAAGGAAACATAACTCCATCACGGCGTGGAAAAATCCACGGAGCTTTAACAGAAGGAAATATTTGCAGATGGTTCTTATCTTGCTTTGTCTGAATGCACATTACGCGCGTCCCTTCTGCTCGTGGACGCTTTTTAAACATGTTCTGTCACAATAAACGTCCTCATAAAATAAATGACTTTATTCCCACATGATTATCTTGGTTTACATCCTCCACTGACTGAGTCCAGGGTGTATTTTAAATAACCCAGTGTAGTGTAAACTTTGCTTTTATTTAACTACAGTGAATACACTCTTTTCCACGGTGGACAGTCTTTTGAAGTTTGTGGTTAGACAGTGAGAGGATCGGGGGTTTCTTGTGTAGTCCAGAGAAAGTGTACAGTCCACAAAATCCTTCTCCTGGCAAAAGGCTGAAGGCTGGGATAAACACCGGGGCTAATGGTGTCACAGCGCTGCTCGGTAAGCGTGACAGGAAAAAAAAAACACTGGAGCCAAACATATAAGAACCTGGACCTGAGGCATCCAGAGACTCCCAGCTAATCTGAATGAATGCAAGATATATCACAACAATATGTCATTGGAGTAAAAGGCGAAATCTAAAAAAATAAATACAGCAAATACAAGATCCAGCTTTTTATAGACTAAAATCAATCTGAAACCCATCAAGGCGCACGTGATTTCATTGCATGTTGCTTTTAAAATTTCACAGACACACAGACACACACACACTCCTTTTTGCAAGAACTTTTAACAACACAATCACTCACTTCTATACATCAACATTTGAGCCAAAATATGAAGTTATTTCTCCTAAAAATCACGCAGAAGCTGAAGCGTGATGAAGAAGCACTCTCTGGAAATATCCCGCTGATGGACAGCGACACTTCCACCGCGCTGATGGATGGAGTACATCTGAACAGATCCCGCACACATTCAATTTACTGTACAGGTCGCAGCCTCTCGTTTCCCGTGCGTAAAGCTCACAGTAATAAGCGCTTTTTAAGAAGTGACGCGCGCTTAATTCTTCAGTGAAGATCGGTAATTACACGCTGTATGTGTGTGTGTGTGATATATGACAACAAAAACCGACTTCAGCTTTGTGTTGGTGCACACCTCCTGCACACTGCACGAGAAACATTAATTTTACCAAAGTTTTCCAGGCGCACAATCAACCTGGAAGCATGCGCATGTTTCAGCAATTTAAAAAAAGAAAGAAAAAAATACAGGCACACTATTTAGTTGTGTTTAAATATTCTGAAAAAAGGCACATTTCCAAGTTGTCGTTGATTTAAATTAAAAAAAAACGAGACTGTTTTAAAGTCCAGTCCACCCAAACTTACCGGACGAAAGGCAGCAGAGGTGTCTGACCGGTATCCTGTGCGTATTAAAGTCTCTTCTTCCCTCCCCGGATCTCTCCTCCGTGTCACGGAAACAGAAACTTATAGGTCCCGATTAAAATCTACCTTTGGATCCGTGGTGGAGTTGAAATGTCAATGAGAGTGGGAAAAAAAATCTGCGGCTCTTACCAGCAACTTTCCCTTCAGCATCAGCCTCAAGTTGGCAGTGATTGGCTGGAGCGACGGGTCGACGTCATACCTTGGACAGGACACAGAGCGCAGAATGGGGAAGTGCGCAAGGTAGCCTACATGTGGAGCACACCGGCCTGTTTACTGTGCCAGTGTGTCTGCTGTGGGCAGGGGCTGACAGCTAACAACTCATCATACATCATACAGGGCCGCGTCCTATTTTATTTATGCATATTTATTATGTTATTGTGTTGTTTTATGTTATGCTATTCCATTTATTTATTTGATTTGATGCCAGGGTGTCCTTTGTTGTCCCAAATTGTTTTCCATTTCTATTTCTACACAACGAGCTCTTCTCGTTTCTGTTTGTTCCTTTCTTTACATTTTTATTAATTACAGAGCATCCCAGCACAGAACCACTGGACCCACGTTTTGAGTTGTTTTAGTCACACTTCCCATTTATGAGCAATATGTCTAAAGTAACATGTTCCTGATGTGTTTGCAGTGATTGTAACAATACAGAGCACACACACGGAGACTCTCTGAGCTTGTCCTGAAACTAAAAAGAAAAGTTTTACGTTTTTTTGCAAGATATTCTTCACATCAAATAAACCACGTTGTTCCCTTGCAGCTGCTGGTTTGAACCATTGCTGGGGAGACAGAAGTAGACTGACCATAAAGGTATTGATGCGTGATCACTGTTGTTGTGTTTTTTAAATCTGAGCATGCTCAGTGTGCAACAGGTGTGGATGGACCGGGTGCAGCTAAGTTCCACGCTCAGGGCCTATAAATGGCTCCCTTGCTGTTTCACATGATGCATGAGCTGTAGGGCTGCACACATCTCCAGAGCTCAGGTGTACCAGCACACCCGGGCTCTGCTCTGTTGCAAGGATTAAAAAATGTAGTCGTAAACATGGATCATATTCAAGCCTGAGCTAAAACGTTTTTACTTCTACAGCCCTATAAAGTTGTCATCTGTGACTCGTAATGGGACTTTAGCTTCCCTTTTACTAAGGCAGGCTAAAAGCCTCCAATCCTATTTCACAACCTCTGATGTTTGTGTCAATTTGAACAAGACGGTGAGTAAATGGGCAACCGCGCCGCCGCTTGTCTCTCAGGAAGAGACTGGGGCAGCGCAGGTACGGGCCAGTCAGGACTGGCTGTGGCTCGGGCCATTATTTGGAGGAATAGCCATTAAGAGGCCTTGATACTGTGCAACGCAGCAGGGTGCTCGACATCCGCGCTGGAAACCGCACGGCTTGGTCCCTGCTTATCAGGCTGTCAATAAAACGAGATGGAATACAGCGGTCGGGCCAGGTGCTCCCTTTCCCTTCCCACACAGCCCCGCTCTCCAGAAGCAGATCAGGCGTAAACGCAAATCTGTCCAGCCGGTTTTCCCTCTGCCGTCACCACGCTGCTACACAACGCCACCTCTCTCTCCCCTCACCCCTTCCTCCCCCACCTCTCTCTCTCTCACACACACACACACACGCTAAACCACACTGGCAGTTGTTTCTGATTTTTATGGAAGTATGGGAACTATTGTGCACCTCAAATATTCACGATCATAAATACCTGCCTGACTAATTTTTTAACTGCTTTCGCACCAACCACAGACATTTCAATCAAAGTTAAATATTTGACATTATTCACAGTTACACGTGGATGTCAGTTTATGCACAGGTCGCCCTGACAACATCTATAAAAAAAAACTTTTATGAATTAAAACCACAGCCTCCACCGCGCAGGGCTCCTCTCAGGGAGATGCCAATCTCTTCTCCCGCTCTGACTGATCAAATTTAAAACAAATTGTGTAATGATCGACCTCCCCTCTCTAGCCATGCAGAACATTATGCTGCCATAGCCTACGCCTCATGAGCTTATTGTTTACTGCCGCTGTAGCAGACAGAGAAAAATGTCCAGGGGACCGAGCACGTTACCAGAAAGCAGAGGGTGCACACTGAGTTGATGCTGCGCTCAAAGGGGGCATTTCATCCATCTAAATTAGGATTAATTGCAGTGGAGACGAGGAGGTAAGTTCTGTCTGAACTTTAAGTTTAACCCAGCTGTAAAATAGGCCCTGCATTGGATATGAACTTACTGCAAACATAAAGCTTTTTTAGATATAATATTGATTTTTTTGTGTGTGTGTATGTGTGTGTCTAAAGTAACTTTGATAGTCCCACGTGACTGTAAATAAGAAAGGCCAAAATTGGTGAACCACTCCCCGCCTGTGATGGTTGAAACTGTCAGGCCTGTCTATCCCTGCGGCCTCTGCCACTCAAACAGCAGGCATGTAGTGTGCAAAGATGTTTAGATTTTTACCCTGACCATCTGATATTTTCATTTTAAGATACAGTGTCCAAAGATGATGTAGCCTAATTACCCCCCACCTCCACCCCATAAGAACCCCCACACACACGTACAGACACATACTCCTCCCTTCTCTCTCTCTTTCTCCCCTGTGTGAAATGTTTTAATAAGCCCTACACGCTCTGTGTGCAGAGTTTGATTTGTTTTCTCTCCATGCTCCCCGGCCCTGGATCGAGACATTAGCCGAATTCCCCCGGGGTGATTGGATGCAATTTGTCCGGAGTAGACAGGCACGTCCTGGATGTTAGGAATTCACTATGGCTCAACGTGACAAGTCTGACTTCGATCTACAATTGCATCTGAAAGTGCACGGAGCGGAAAGATCCCATGCCATTAAGTGTTCTTCTGCCCCCTTTTTTTTTTTTTTTTTTTTGCAAAATAACACGATCATCCATTTGCTAACAAATATTCATAACAGCTCAATTTGTGAAACCTCTAATCTCCAAGTGAGGCCTGTGTCCAGCGCTAAATGTGGGCTGTAACGGCGGTGGTGCACATGGTCAGTCCGCCGAGTCAGACTGGAGAGAGAAAGTCAAAACGAAGGGATATTATGCCCCAAATCTATGACCCTTTAAATTAGATTAAAGATTGACAGTGGGCTGGATTAAAAAATACGTAAGACTGACACCTGCCACGCAGACTTGCCTTTGATTGATTCTGATGCTTCGTGCTGGCAACAATAATGCTGCTGTTTTGCGCAGGGCTGAGTAGGCGCATTTATCACTCACTTGCCAGGAGTGGCTGAAGTCAGTGTCCGTGTCGCGCTGTGAGCTGACAGGGGAAAATGGGAGCTAACGAGGTTGTCAGATGTCCTGACAAGACAAATGAGAGCTCGTCACTCCCTGCGCTTTAATAACGTTTAATGGAAACGTATTGCGCCGTTCAAAATAAAGTGTTACACATACCGGGGTCTGACGGAGACGCAGTTAATTACGCACGGCGAGGTAAATTACGCATCAGTTAAAGGGTGTTGGCCTGGATTCAGCACCACCAAAGAGGACTATCTATACAACACCTGTGATTTGTAGGTAACAGACCATCTCGACCTTGGACTTTGTGTTGTTACTTTTTAAAAAATAATTAGACTGAAGCTAATAATTAAAGCCAAACTGCATTTCAACACGTAGTCAGTTTAGTCACAATATTTGGAAAGGGCTATTTAGGGGTACATCTTAGCAACAGTTGGATGTTGTGTTTATGTGTAAAATAGACAATCGAGTTATATCTCTCAAAAATACATTTTCACTCATCAACTGTAAGGGGGTCAGTAAAACACAAATTTAAGATTTTCCATAAAACCTTTTATGCTGACTTGTTATGTAATGAACGACCTTAACAAATTTATATATTTTGCTCCAGGACTTTTGCCTTTTCAAGTGAGTCCCGACGATGTATTCACTCACCAAATTATATCAAGGTCTGGGGGTCAAATCCAAGTTAGACTGGAGCTGCGTAACGATGAAATGTAACTCTTGTCACCTGTCACAACCTTTGCAATGGTCTGCGCTGAAAGGGTCTCACCATTAGTCATGCCAGGGCAGTGATCTGACTGTTTTTTGGGATTTTTTTTTTTTTTTTTTTTTTTTTTTTTTTTTTTTTTTTTTTTGGTGAATAACATTGAGTGCTGAGGTTGTGCATTCTTCTGTGTAATTCATGGTGTGCGACATAGCCAACACACGGTATGGTAGTTGTGGTCATGATACATAATCCCCAGGGCTGGACTCTAACTAAACCGTGCTGTTGAGCCTCTTCATCGGTACCCTGCGTTGTACTGTTTTATATTTAGGTGATCTGTGTTTGTAATCCGTACTTGATGTGCCATCTTTTATTAGCAGCTGTGTTTTCCCTTCTCGGATCTGCTCTGACAAACTGCAATACGCATGTTCAGCTAAATTGAGATATATGACTCACAATAAAATAAAATCTCGTCAGTTGTCTCAGTAATTGGCCAGGTGGTCAAAGTCATATGAACAAAAATCGATGCACTGAGCACAGTAGAGATGTTTAATCTGTACATTAACCCAAAACGTCAGTAAAGTGAGGTAATCGCCTTCCGCTGGCCCACATGACAGAAGCGAATCATTACTTGGCATAAAGAGCTCGCCACAGATTCAGCACGAGTGATGAATGACAGGTGACGGAATGACATTTGTAAAGATCTTATCCGGCACTGCGCCTTTCTCTCCTGTTAGAGGAGGCGGGGATGTGTGCGTAAAAATGGACGTTATTTCGCTAATGCCATCACCTGGCCTCTGGCACTTCTCTGTGCAGGGTCAGAAAGGCCGGAGCACCTGGTGCAGAGGAGCAAAGGATCGGAGAAGGAGAGGTAATTACACTGACGGTCACATACTGTAGCACCCAGTCCCTACAGACAGACAGACAGACAGAGAGACAGAGAGACAGACAGACAGACAGACAGCTTCTTCTGAGCACTAAACTTAAAAAAGGATGTCCGAATAAATGCGCTTATGATGCCAGTATGGCGCACAGGCCAGTGAGCCTTTAGCTCCAAGCAACAGAGCAGATAGAACATAAAACACCAAATGTGACAAACTCAACGCAGATCTGTGTGATACGTATAAATGGATGCAGCGGCACAAGGCTGTACGTGAACTCACACAGATAACTGGGCTATGTAAAACAACACACACTAAATCAGGCAATAACGACGACAAACCGTCTGGAAAATGGACGCACATAGTGCAGCAAGAAATCACTTCTTCCTCCCCTCCCTCCTTCCCAGTGTCTGGATGACAAATCCTATCCTGGAGTAAATATTTTGAGGATAATTGAACTGATTGTTATTTGCAAGTTTCTCTGTCTTGAATATAAAAGCGGCGGCGTGCCTGTGCGCACTCATAATGACTTTCAGACCATTGGCAAGATATATTCATAATGTGGCGACTCTTAAATCGCTAATATGCAATTCTGCAGAATATGTCAGGATGCATTATTGATTTGTCTTTTCTGTATTTTCTCACAAAGCGCAAATATTCTTTTTAACACTGGAAATGTGAGTTACATGGGGATAGAGGCTCTGAAAGGTCACAAAAAAGCTCGTCCTTAAAATGTGACATAAGCTGACCTCTCCGCTGCTTTTAAGAAAGCTCAGTAGAGCTCACTAAAAGCTCACTAAAGCCTGCCAAACTCTGCAGGGATGGCGAAAAAAATGAAAGATATAATGCAGACAAAAAGGCGAGAAAGGAAAGGAGAGAAATTTGTGTTTGACAACATGTTTGTGACTTATTCTGAGGACACTTTGTTGTACCTTGAACGTATAGATTATTGAGGACTTCTCTGCGAAAAATAAAGATGATTTTCGGGTCAGTGCTTCACTATTGATCGCATTCACTCCATCTCTTACAGGCCGGTTATTCAGCAGCACCCCGCTGTGGATACACACTACATTTCAGTCTATACAGTGTTAAGCCTACATACTGGCTTCAGAGAGCCTCTGTATAGACCACGAAACGTTTCTAAATCTAATCACAAACGAACCGTAATTAGACAAGTAATTACCGGCGTAATTAACAGCCTCTTTCTGCTCGCTGTGCTTTGATATGGACGAGCAGCGAGCTCTGCGCTTTATGGCACACAGGCAGCAGCAGCGGCAGCGGATAAAGTCTTTATTATTATTGCTGGAAACCCATCTGGTAATAGTCTTGCCCGAGACCTCCTCCCCCCTAATCAAGGTTTTAATTAAAGACGGTTGAGGGCCACGGAGAACATGAAGGCCAGTAATTAAGACTAACATTGGACCCTAACAGATGCAACCCTCCTCCTGCGTTGGTGCAAAAAAAAAAAAGAAGCACACCAGTCAAGACGCGCACACTCGTTTATGTATGGATGTAATATTCAATAAATAATGATGGTTGAACTATGATTGGCGGTTGTTGCTCATTATAATGCATCACCACACCAAATATAAGCAGGAACTCGTCCAAAACAATTAATTCCTTACGCAACTGGCACCAGGTTTAAATCAAACATATTTACGTGAGAAGGGGAGTAACCTCTGCGCTGGGTTTATACTTTTCATTATACACTATAGTATTAAACGCTCATTTCAGATCAGAGGGACATTTCCCATTTACCGAGGAGAGCCGCGGCGGTCTGGGTGTTTGTTTTCATATTTCTTTGACATGTATTGATTTGTGGACAGCTGTAGGGTTTTGTCGCAAGAGAGAGCCTCCGGTCAACCTGCATTAGTGTGATGCCTGCGCATTAACCCGACATCTCAGGGTTCAAACAGGACGGAGGCTCCACAATGCCATCATTAAAAGTTGGTATATTATTTATCTTTAAAGTAATGGCGTTACATGTGTTCAAATACAAACAATAGTTTTTTTTAAATTAACAAGATTGACTAAAGTTTTTTTAATATAAACTTTTGTTTGAGGTACAAGAACAGTTTAAAAAATTAGTCTGTATTTTTGCGTAAATGTTGTGCGTAAAAGTGCGCACCGCCTCTAGGTGCTCCAGATAACAACAACCAATCACACACACCACGGTATACAAAACACAACACAGCTCTGCGCAGTTATGAATATTCACAATGGTTTTAGCCCGTTCCCACTAATCCCTGTTATGCCCTGCGCGCTCTCACACACTCCACTTCTTCCTCCATAAGTTGCACCGGGAAAGTTTAAGATTTGCCCCCCTTCAGATGGACAAACAGATGGGCTGAAGTTTAGCCAAAATCCCCCGCAAAGTTCCCTGCCTGCTCAGACACCACTGGAGAAGGCCTACACGAAGATTGCACTTTGGCTTCTCGACCTCGTCACATCTCCTTGAGCAAACGGCAGACCCACTTTGCAGACCTGAAGTAAAAACACTTAAATGGCAAAGAGTCCATCATCATTCCACCTTTCTCCTACAAGCACGCAAGCAAAGACATCAACAACTCAAGATAAAATAGTGTCTATCTTCACCCTACACTCCTGTGATGTAGAGAATAGATCTATATCTCCAAATGCGTCAGTGACATATAGATACCACGTGATACTCTATGAGATATCAAAATTTTATAGATGCTATATTAACATTTTTGATTTCACTTTAATCACACACACATAGGTGATACATGGGTGAACACGTGCTGCCAATTAATAAAAATGAGAGAGACAGAATGGCGCGTGATTTCAGCAAACGATCACTACAAGAGCAATTAAAACATTTACAATTGAAGTAAATCTGAAGCTCTTCGAAATCTTACGAAACCATCTTCACATGACAACAAACCGTGGATGAACCTGGTCTGTGTGCTGCAGCGGTTCCCAGTCGCACTACGCTCCACCATCGCCTCTTGTGGAGCTTTTCTGCCCCCTAGCGCCGAGCTGCGCGTCCACACAACTCCGAGCGATGATGATGATGATGATGGTGGTGGTGATGATAATGTTGAAGAGTTTTAATAGTGAAAACGCACTGCTGAGTTAATTTGTACTCTCCTGAACCAAAAGTGTCCTGGCACCGTTAGTAATCAGGTGAACTGGTGGACGTTTTTGCTGAATGATTGCTTTCGCTGCTTGAGTCCACTGCCAATGTTGTGGCTCTAATTAAATTGTAGAAACGAACTAAAACTTCGATGTTGTGTTCATTTGTAAGTCCTGTTTGTGTATGTTTGGTATCACGTGAGGGGAGGTCAGGAAGAGGTACAACTTCTGAGGATATCTGTAAATATTTAACCGGTAATCTTCAGGAGTCACACAGATTAGTTAAACAAACTATTCAGAGTCAGGCTCATTTCCCTGCTGACTGGCCACTTTATGTAGTTTCCTGAAATGCTGATGTCATAAATCATGTCGGTGTGAGACCTAATGTGACTTTAGGAGAACTATGACAAGTGATTTCATTATATATGGTTACACCTTGGAGCTGTTAAATAAAATATGTTCATGGTTTTACACAAACATTAAAATCTTAATAGCCGCTGACATATATTGATGTTTTTGCTGTCACTGTCACACATTGTGCATTGATGCAGTTAATGTATGTATGTAGTTCCCTGTTGTGTCAATAGAAATGACCTGTCATATCACTTCACCGCTTATGTTGGCAGGCTGCATGCATCCATCTACTTATCAAGGTTGTAATACTGCTATAAAGGCCACAGTATGTGGCTCAAATGGGGTAGTTTATAAATATCTGACACATTATCTCATAAATATTTGGATGTTTTTAAGAATGAAAAGTCGGCCTATTTATTTACTGTCAATATTTTGGTATCTATTTTGATTATTTTGAGCAGTAAAAACCTTTGTAGCAATTTAAATTTTATGTTTTATTTTATTTGAATCATGATTCTCATGATTTATGAAATAAAAGCATAAAATATAACTGTCACAAACCTTCAAAAATGAGTCTGAATATATCCACACAGAGGTGGCTAGTGTGAGTTTTGGACATAACTTCCAAAACCTTTTAGCTCATGAAGTTTGATTTGCAACTAGATATGAGTGTATCATGTAGAGAGATGATGGTGATGATGATGATGATGATGAGTGATGTATTGGGAACTATAACAAAGTTTCCCCATCTAGATTTCACCAATTTTACCAAACCTGCACTCCAACAACTATTTTCACATGAGGCTGATAAAATGACCTTTTTGTA